>CM075807.1:118286341-118580422 GCA_037975025.1 Excoecaria agallocha | reverse complement strand
AGTTAGCAATTGAAGAAAAGCTTTTAGAGAGAGAATATAAGTGTAATTTAGAAAGAGACAATGTGTGAGTTTATAGAATGAACCTGCTATTTATAAATCTGGAAAAGGTAAACAGTGTTCGTAAATAATCGGCCTACTCTGAAGCAAGTATGGCCTATCTTAAAGGTTATGGTGATTTAACAGAAGTGTGTGCCAGACAGACTTATCTCGATAAGAATGGGTCACGTCCTATCAGATGGTCTTATTTCTTATGTTTTAGCCAACCGACTGGGCTTAGTTGTTCATAGGCCTTCTAAAGATGTGCCTTTAATATCACTTGATGACTTGGGCTTTGTTATGATTTTTAGGATATTATCATTTGTCTCCCTTTCGAGTATTTCGATCATTCTTGCGAGAGATCGAAGATTGGGGTTTCGGTATTTTCTTAACCATCATTTGACTATCTTATGGTCAGTGATGAGAAGGATGAGCTCCTCAGCCTTTGAGGCTGAAGTTCAATCACATTAATCATTAATCAAGAAAGTGAGTCATCAATCGAATGACTAAAATTTAGATCACTTTGATCGGGATGTACATCGATTGGAAAAATTGGACGTCGATCAAAAGATTGGTATTTTAATCACCTTGATTGAGATATACATCAATTTGGAAAATTAGACGTCAGTCGAAAGACTAAAATTTTAATCACCTTGATCAGGATGTACATCAATTTGGCAAATTGGACATCAATCAAAAGATTGAAATTTTAATCACCTTGATCGGGATGTATATCGATCTAGTAAATAGGATGTCTTTTTGCAAATAATTTTTATTAACATGAACTATTTTTTCAAAGTTTATTTTCCTAACCTATTTATTTGATGCTTTTGGTTGCTTTCATTATTTGAAGTCACATGCCTTTCTTAGGCTTTTGGTGTTGAACCATTTTACTTTTCTGTTACATTTTTCAGTTTCTACAAGTTAACCATATTTTTATGAAATGAAAAGTTACCGGAAAGCATTGTCCATCGTTGTTGACCTCGCCTATCTATTCATCTAACAACAAATATTCAGATCGTCACCTTTTTTTCGCATCGCTTCAAAAATACTATTTTGGAAAGGATGCCTCTTTAAATTTCTTAGCTTCATCTTCTATGCTTTTACTGCATCTCCTCTTCCTGCATTTAATTATATAATCATGTGGCTTTTCACAATTAGTTTCTTAGAAATAGAAATTACTATAAAAGGGGGTGTTTTTATTTCTTCTTCTCAAAGCTTTTTTCATTTCCTTGAAGTTTTTTCTAAAGCTTCTTCCTATGAAACCACAGGATTGTTCCTTAATTTTTCCTTTTTCTTTCCATTTTAGAAAAATAAATGAATCGCTAGGCTTTTTTCTAGCAATATATGACTTGCGATAGCAAGTCATATGCCTTCAATTTTTGCTACTGATTCCTTATCTCAGTCCTGGACTTTCTTGGAGCCATGATGGAGGATTCAAGTCTATATTCTCATCTTCATTTTTCTAATGCTGACCTGATGGAAGGAGGTTACGAAATTAGAGATGATCTTATTGTAGTGAAGCTATGGATTCATCACTATTGTTTTTTGCATTTTTTTTCCCAAGCGAAAAGCTATGTATCTAATGTACTCTGCATTCTGTAACTTTAAAAAGTTTAATGAACTTCATCTTTTGTACAATTTTTATTGTATAGTTTTTTGGCCTTGTTATTCTCTTCTTTACCCTTCTATCTGTCTCATGACATACTACTAAAAACTAAAAGTGAGGAAAGAAATATTATAATTGATTGGCATTTTAACTATCTTATGAGGGCATTGTTCGGTAGACTCATTCTGATTGGACTACTCTGCTGAAGCTTATGCCCTTGTGCTAATAAATTTGGAAATGACTTAAATTTATTTTCCTTGATCGAGATTGATCGAAAATGCGAGTCGAACAATATTTGCTTTGTTTAACCACCGATCAAAGCTTTCACTGACAACTTTCTTTATTTGATTTGATTGTCGCTTCCTTGACGCTTTGTTTTAATCATGTCTCCTTAAAGCATCTTCTGATTGCATTTCTTGGAAAATAATGCTAATTAAATGCCCTTTATGGCTTTAATTTTTGAGCTTCTATTACTACTATTTTTTTTCTTTGACTCCTCATTTACTAGCATTGCCACGTGTACTTTCATACTCTTATAAATAAAGTCGTCTCTTTGCAATCTTATCTATCCATTTCCTTCTTTATCCCATTGTTTGTTTTTTTCTCATGGAGCCTCCTGATAATATTTATTCTCTTTGCTTTTTCATTTTAGAAAGATGAATGAATGGTCAAACAGTTTTCTATTATGATATCACTAGCTATGTCTGGTGATATAGACTCTGCTCTCTGCTGCCTTCTTCATTCTCATCTTTTTAAGCCCTAGCTAATAGGGGTGCTCACAGGACGGGACGGAGCCGGGGATTGCATCCCCACTCACTGCCCCGTCGGGGTTGGGGATTCCCCATCCTCACCCCTGACTCTAGAATGAGGAGAAAATCCCCCCTGTCCCCCACCCCGCGGAGATTTTCGTCCCTCGAATTTTTTTTTAATTTTAAAATATAATATTTTATAAATAATTAAAATTAAAATATAACATTTAATAAATAAAAAATTTAAAATCAATAATAATTTAAATTAATATAAATTTTAACCATTCATAAATTTAAAATTAAGTATAATTTAAAACCTAATAGTTATAAGATTAAGTTATATTTTAATTTTAATTATTTATAAAATATTATATTTTAAAATTAAAAAAATATTTTTTGCGGGACGGATACCCCGTTCCCCGTCCCCGCCCCTGATTTTATAACGGAAATTTTTTTTCCCCCGTCCCCATTCCCGCGAGGGAAAAATTCAGGGATTTCCCGCCCCAAACGGGATGGGTCCCCGCCGGGGCCGGGGAATCCCCACCCCGTGATCATCCCTACTAGCTGATCTTCTTTCATTCGTCAGGTTTTAAGATGCCATAAATGGAAGATGTTTGCAACGCTTTGAGGGACGATGGTGATTGATGGCGGGTATAGGATTAAGCTTATCTTTTTTGTAAACCTTTGAATGTAATTGAAAAATCAGAAAGAATTTTAATTAATTTGTCGTTCGAACTTTTGTCTTTACTTTTATGCTAACCATTTTAGCAATCGTAATGTGTATCAATGTGTACAGCCTAATTGGAAGCATCGATCATTTTAAATTGAAAATAAACTTTGTTCATCGATCTTTCGATCGGGATAAATAAATTTTCATCGATCTTTCAATCTGAATAAATAAATTTTTATCGATCTTTCAATCAGGATAATTTGCACAATGATCATATTTCCTTTACCAAAGCTATCTTCAGTTGGAGCTTACCAATTGCCCCTCGAATTTGCTTTCATTTAGAAATTCATTGTTCTTTCGATCAACCTGCCTGGATTTATTCAACGTTTAACTGTATTTCTAATTTTGAATTTGAAAGAGAAGAATTCCATTAAGGTCTTCTTCACCTTGTTTTCCATCGAATCAGACCTTTACTTTTTCCTGAAAGTAGCATATTATACTATAGTTATCTTCATCCATGGGACATTTTTGTATAGTTTCTCCTAGGATTCATCAATCATTTCGATTGAAATTAAATCCCTCGATCGGGGATATGTCGATCAGTGGGTGCTGACTCACTATCCTCTCATCAATGGAAACCTTTATCTCTTTTTCTCCTTTCCTCTAATGTTTTTTCCCCTTTTCGATGTTTAAATGAGGAAGAAGGTCATCTTACAGTATCTTCCTACCCTCATCATGGCAACATCCATGTAATGTCTCAAAGGAAAGACGTTTCATTTTCCTTTGGACTTGGATCTTATTATTTCGTTCTTCTTTCGACTTGGCATTTCTTTTTCCAATTTAACTTCCTCCTCTTAAGATTTTGTTTTGATCAAGTGTGAGAAAGAGTGTATTTCCATCTAAATTTCCCCCCTTTTTTTACATCCAATTGGATTAAGTCTTCTGACTTCCTTTCCCTGCTTCATTCTAATTGAAGGTAGGAGCTAGCGAGGGGAATTCTAGCTAACAACTTGTTTTAGATTAATAATTTTTTCGCTCTATATGCTGCTTTCTTACCTTGAAGCAAATGGGAGAGTGTGTTACTTTGTGTCTTCCCCTTTTTTTCCCATATACCAGGATACCTATTCTTGATGTGCATGGGAAAGAGAGAATATACCTTGTTTTGTGTCTTTTTCTCTTTCCTTTGCTTATTTAGAGATAAGAGAAGGACTGCTATTTCATTCCTTCCAATAGCTTTTCCAGTAGGCTAGTTCTAGGAGTCTCCTGTATCTATTGTGCGAAGTCTTGAAAGGAAGATGTTTTGCTTCCTTTCAGACCCGACATATAATTTTTTGCTTTCTTTCAATCCTTGATTTTATTTTCACCATATGTCATTTTCCTATGTTGTCTCAGAGACTTTCATGGAATTCCAGTTTATCAAATTTTTCTTTGTGATTATAAATCCATATTTTCTACATAAGGTGCAGATGTTGGATGCTTTTACTCAGCCATCGACTTTCAACAAAAGTACCAAATGATAAATCAAAAGTTTTCATAGTATGAGAAGGAAATCTTAAATAAGAGGGGAGGAGAAGTCGATGAGCTTTTGGGAGCTGATTCCGATCTGACTATAGCTTATGAGTCCTGCAAAAGGTGCTTGCCCAATTGTATTGGGCATTAGCACTCCAATGCTTAAGTTAGTAATTGGAAAAAAGTTTTTACAGAGAGAATATGAATGTAATTTAGAGAGAGACGGTGTGTGAGTTTATGGAGTGAACCTACTATTTATAGAGCTGGAAAAGGTGAATAATGTTCTTGAATAGTAGACCTACTCTAAATCAGGTATGACTTATCTTAGAGGTTATAGTGATTTAACAGAGGTGTGTGTCAGACGATCTTATCTCAATAGGGATGAGTCATGCCCGATCGGATGGCATTATTTCCCATATTTTAGCTAACCTGCTGATCTTAGTTATTCTTGGGCCTTCTAAAATGGGCCTCCAATATCCCTTAATGACTTGGGCTTTGTTACAACTTTTAGGATATTATCAAGTATAATTGGATTAATTTTCTTTAACAGAATTCCTATTTAATGTATATTGTATGCAACAATGAATTAATGTATCTTATGTTTTAAATATATCCTAATAATATTAGGAAAAACGTAAATAAAATTAATACCTTAAAAAAATAATAATTAAATTTTCTTAATTTATATGAAAATGAAAGGGTGCATATACTTTTTTTTATAAGGCTAAGTTTATATACTTATTTCGTGCATGAGAATATGTTTGGAATATTAAAGCCATTTCCCTCTATCCAAAAAATAAAAAATAAAAACAAAACAAAATAAGAAAAACTGAACTTATTAAAAATAGATCACATGGACCACGTATATGGACTAGATTAATAAAGAATAGAGGTGTGCATCGGCGAACCCGATACAAACCCAATTAATCCAACATCTGAATTTTAGGTATTCTTCTCGTTCGATCCTATACTATATAAATATCAAATCCTAAACTGATATTTTTTCGAATTCCGAACCGATCCATCCAATTTATCCGAATTTATTTTTTTAATTTACATATGTAAATCAAAATTAAATTAAAATTTTAAATTAATACAAATAAATAATATTAAACACCGTAAAAATATTTTAAAAATACAACAAACTAACAATTTCAAAATTACATTAATATATATTATATATTAATTAATATTTGTAGAGAAATTAGGATTTTTTATTTATATATTAAGTCATTTGGGTTATTCAGTTAGGCCGATTTTAAAGGGATTTCGCCCGATTCGATTCTGAAATATTCATAATCTCCATAACCAAATCAATTCTATCAATCCGATTAATTTCACCCGAATGTATCGGTTCGAATCGGATTAATCGGATTGGTCGGATCGGTTGTTTCACACCCCTAATAAAGAAGACGTATGCGCACAACAGAACAGAAAGGCCGGCTTATTTGATGATCTATACATGTATATATACTGATAAATTTAACATTCCCATGCAATACCCAATAATTCATCCAAATAATTAATTAAATAATGAACATTTTCTTTTTTGGCTATTCTTATGATTTATGACCAACTAAATAATAGCCGATTGACTTTTATCTTTCATAATTTAAAGTATTCAATATAATTTTCCATTTATATTTATGACTGCAATCAATTCATTTACTGTGCTTTGATTTTTTCTTTTTATTTTTTTCTATAATAAATTTTAGATTATTAAAGATATGAAATTTTAAATTTTTTATTTTTAAAATTTTTGCAAACTGAGATTCAAAATTTACCATCTCATATTGAATGAATGAATAATATTGTATAAACTTAACTTACACATATATTCAATTTAACTTTAATAAAATAATTTAAAAACGTTTCAGCAGTATACTGAATTAAATTTGAAATTTAAAAAGAGGAGTTTTGAATTCCAGTATTTTTTTTATTACGGAAAAACAACAACGCAGCCACCCCTCAAATATTTTTTTAGGAAGATTTGCAATTTAGCTGACACATATATAATAAATAACTAATTCAGGAAAAAAAATTAAAAAAAAAGAAACATATGAACATTGCAGATTTGCATCCAGCCAACCCTTCATCTTGCCTTATTCTTCATGAAACTAATACATGCATTATTCAAAAATTGGTAGGAGAGAAATTAATAAACCAATTTAATATATTATTATACATTAAAAAATACAATTTAATATTAATTTTACACCAAGCTTTCCTTGTTCTCCCATACTTTGCTATATATAACTTTGGTTATTGTTCTTTCTTTACAGTCCTTCGCTTACAGAGTAGTCCTGTCTCCTTCTCTCTCTTTGCATGCATTGGAGCTTAGCTATGGCGGTCTCTACCAGTTCTTCGTTTGTAACAAACCAATCACTATCTCCATTCTGGAGAACTCCAAAATCAATACCTTGTTCCAGAAAACAGGTGTGGTGTTTGATCATCTAATCTTTTTGCCATATGGGATTCCTTTTCCTGTTGATTCTTTAATTTTATGAGGTTTAAAAATAAATTATCTTATTTGGTTATGTGTTTCAGTTGTACTTGAAAGCATCTGCCACCCAGTCAGATGGTGATCAAGAAGGGAGAATGACAATAAAGAAAGAAAAAGACGGCTGGAAAATTGATTTCTCAGGTGAAAAACCAGCCACACCATTACTGGATACAATCAATTACCCGGTTCACATGAAGAACCTATCTACACAGGTAAAATTAAACAAGACAGAAAGCTGAATGTTTATATTTGTTGTTGTTTGCAAAATCATTATCTTCCGGCTGGCTGGACTGCTTTTGTCTTATGCTATATTCTTCTGTTTGCTTCTGGGTGATTCTTTTTTTCTTCTTAATTTTTATTTTGTGTTGGGAACCGTCAGGATCTTGAACAGCTAGCAGCAGAACTCAGAGCAGAAATTGTTTACGGTGTGTCAAAAACAGGAGGACATTTGAGTGCAAGCTTAGGAGTTGTTGAGCTAGCAGTGGCTTTGCATCATGTTTTCAACACCCCTGATGATAAAGTCATATGGGATGTTGGTCATCAGGTAGAGTCCAGAAAAACAAACAAAAAGAAATACATGATTTTGTTACAAGCTTTTTTTAGTATATGGTAATGACCAGAAGCAAACTTTTGCAGGCATACCCACATAAAATTCTAACAGGAAGACGGTCTAGAATGCATACCATAAGGAAAACCTCAGGGCTTGCTGGATTCCCTAAAAGAGATGAGAGTACTTATGATGCTTTTGGTGCTGGACATAGTTCTACAAGCATCTCTGCTGGTCTTGGTATGTCCATCTCTTTGTATTCAAAAGTTTAAATACAAATATATCCAATTTCATAAATCTAATACGCATACGAATAAAATCGAAGAGAGAACTGCTATTGCTGATTACGTTAACAATTTGAATTCATTCTGAAAAGTCAGTGCTGATCTGACATTGACAATTAAATGTGCTAATCAAACTTTGTATAAAATACAAAATATATCCAGGAATGGCTGTTGCAAGAGACTTGCTAGGGAAGAACAACAATGTCATTTCTGTAATTGGTGATGGAGCCATGACAGCAGGACAAGCATACGAGGCAATGAACAATGCAGGATTCCTTGATGCTAATCTAATTGTTATATTGAACGACAATAAGCAAGTATCTTTACCCACTGCTACACTTGATGGCCCTGCAACTCCAGTTGGAGCCCTCAGTAGTGCTTTGACCCAGATACAAGCAAGCACCCAATTCCGCAAACTTCGTGAAGCTGCAAAAGTAAATCTTCATATGCTTTTATGTTCCGCTTATGGTCCTCAGATATAATTTCAATATCAAAAGTTATCGGACTTTAGTTTCTTTTGCGTTTTAGAGCATCACAAAGAAAATCGGTAGGACAACACACCAAGTTGCAGCAAAGGTAGATGAGTATGCAAGAGGAATGATTAGTGCCTCTGGATCTACTCTCTTCGAGGAGTTAGGCTTATATTATATCGGTCCAGTAGATGGGCACAATATTGAAGATCTAGTGACCATATTTCAGAAAGTAAAAGCAATGCCTGCCCCAGGACCAGTTCTGATTCATATCGTGACAGAGAAAGGGAAGGGCTATCCCCCAGCTGAAGCAGCAGCTGATAAAATGCATGGTGAGATTTTAACTTAACTAGCCCATCGCTCTGTTTTAAATACTTGAAAAGATCCTTATTCTTTCATTGTTTTAGGCGTTGTCAAGTTTGACGTCGAAACGGGAAAGCAGTTCAAGCCAAAATCCCCTACACTTTCATACACACAGTACTTTGCTGAAGCTCTGATTAAAGAAGCTGAGGTAGACAAAAAGATTGTAGCCATTCATGCTGCAATGGGTGGTGGGACTGGTCTCAATTATTTCCAGAAGAAGTTTCCGGATCGTTGCTTCGATGTGGGTATAGCAGAGCAACATGCTGTTACATTTGCTGCTGGCTTAGCTACAGAAGGGCTCAAGCCGTTCTGTGCTATCTACTCCTCGTTCCTGCAACGAGGATATGATCAGGTGAGCCTGTGAAAACTGACAAAATAAAAGAAAAATTCTTTGCTGTATTGATTCATATTAACTTTTATTTGTTGAATAAAGGTGGTGCATGACGTAGACCTTCAAAAGCTACCAGTGCGCTTTGCCATGGATCGAGCTGGTCTAGTTGGTGCTGATGGACCCACGCACTGTGGAGCTTTTGATGTCACATACATGGCTTGCTTGCCTAACATGGTGGTCATGGCTCCATCTGATGAAGCTGAGCTGATGCACATGGTTGCTACTGCAGCAGCCATAGACGATAGACCCAGCTGTTTCAGGTTCCCAAGGGGCAATGGAGTTGGAGCAGCTCTTCCTCCTAATAATAAAGGGACCCCAATCGAGGTTAGCATTAGTAATCAACTTATAAAATTACTTATAGAAGAACAAATATGTATATAACTAGATGTTTCTGTTTAAATTATCAAATAGATTGGAAAAGGAAGAATACTGAAGGAAGGACATCGTGTTGCTATCTTGGGTTATGGTTCTATAGTTCAACAATGTCTAGAAGCTGCAAGTAAGCTCGAAACACGAGACATTTCCGTAACAGTAGCCGATGCAAGATTTTGCAAACCTCTGGATACAGAACTTATAAGGCAATTGGCTAAGGAGCATGAGTTCCTAATTACAGTGGAAGAGGGTTCCATTGGAGGTTTTTGTTCCCATGTATCTCACTTCCTGAGTTTAAATGGTATTCTGGATGGACCCCTCAAGGTGATTTTCCTTTCAGGAGGAGAAATTTCAAGCTTCCTTCTTGAAAATTGTTACAACTTGTTCTCCATTTTGTTTTCTCCGTGTTCTAACATTTTCACATCTTATTGCAGTTGAGATCAATGATTCTTCCAGACAGATACATTGACCACGGATCACCGCAAGACCAGCTTCAAGAAGCAGGGCTCTCCGCAAACCATATTGCTGCAACTGTCCTATCTCTCTTCGGGAAGCCAAAAGAAGCTCTCCTGTTCAAGTAAATTGAGCAAAAAAGGAATCAGAGTATTGCCTCAGGAATAGCAAAAAGTCGTGCACATCAATGAAACACAGAGTTCTAAAGATGTGGGACAAAAGTTCTTTCTTGTAAAAACTGCCAACTGGGTTATGAATATACAGAAGGATCAACGAGACCTGTAAAATGCCATGATTACAAAGCATCCCAGTTTGAGAAATAAAAAAAAAAATGATTTGAGTTGTAAGAAAATGATTTGAGTTGTAAGTCACCAACAGTGTTTGTGTATATTACTGGTACTGGTAATAAGCATCTTTTAGAATTTAAAATTCCAGCACAGACCAAACAAAGAAACATCTGTGTTTGTATCGATATGAAAACACAAGCATCTATCGGTATTGAAAATGTAAGTACAAAAAAGAATCAACAATGTTGTAGGTGTACCAATTGGCCGATCAGATTATCTCCTCTAGCAAAATCCGGAACTGTATCCGTGGCTGTTGGTAATATGATCCATCTGCCGTTCACAGCACATATGGTAAAATTGTAAGTAAGTGAAGGAATCTAGATCAAATCATCAATGCAAGCTGATACTAGGAAGCAAGAGATGGATTCACAAATTACGTAGATGTCTGAAATGCGGAGATCTCTTTTGCATCCTTAGCACCAATATCTGTACATCTTTAATGGAACCAAGTTGAAGCCAAGGAAAAATGAAATGGTATTGTATTTATTTATAAGGTTTTTTCCATGGGTGAAGAACTAGTCCAACTCTTGCCCTGATTATATCAACACAATGCAGAATTCCCCTTTAGCCGCTGCTTCTGCTATTAAGGAAATTATTTAGAATTCCATCCCCTTCATCGACAATCAATTTTGAGAGACATACTAGTCCTCTCATACTTGCCATCATAACTCATAAAATTGCTTTAAACTCCCGTTTATTGAGAATGTTGCCCAAAGCTTCCACCTTTCAAATGAATTCTCTCAAGATTTGCAATATTTCTTTGAATCTCTAAATATTTGAATATGATCTCTTCTCATATTATACTTGCATTTACAAACGAATTAGCTACTTCTGGTCTCTCTAACATGATTGTTTAGGATTAACATAAAATTCAGTAGGAAACTGCCTCATCAAGTACAATACATCAAACAGCTTATAAGCATATAAAATAACACCAGTTTTTAGAACAGCACCATTTTACAATGATCCTTTCTAAACAGAAGTGTGATCACTTGAGTTTGCAGCTTTTTTCAGATTTGAGACGGATCTTAGCTCTCAATGCTTTTGAATATGGCAAAAATGTAAGCGGCTGAATGGATGGGTAAGTAGTTTAACTGAACTGAGCAGCAAAGGAAAGACCAATGGATCCAGGCTCTCGCCTGCCCAAACACAGGTCAAACCGACCTGAACCTAACCCCAAGGACAACTATATTGGTACCCTGATCAATCGATGCAGCCATATAAATTATAATGGAGAATGCCTTGCAAATAGTTTTAGGTGACCAGAAGATAGTCCGATACCTTAATTTCTTGGAGAACATTAGAACATAAGCAATCATAAGAAAAACCATGCATTCAAGTAGATTCTAAAATATGATATATTTTTTCAAATTTTTGAAATTAAAATATGAACAAATCCAGGGTTACAGTACTCTACACTTCTGAGCTGAAAGATTCAACCTTTTAGAAGGACCTCAACTATCTATGATTTTAATCTTTAATTGTGAGCAAACATTGTGCTATAAACAAAATTAGCATTTCCATATTGACAGTAAACTCCCACTTCTAACTTTTGTGTTGAAGGGAAATATGCACAGTGTCTATGTCTAACAATCAGTTGATAAATTATGAGTTAGGCTGGTACTATCGATTTTACTAGTTATCTAAAATGAAGGCTTGAAGTAAGCTCTGTGCTGCCCTAGTTTGATCAGGTGTTCCAGATATAACAACCATCCTCTCACTTTTGCTGGGAGAAGGATCACGAACTTCAACTTTTGCACCTGAAATCTGATGAAAATAACCACTCGTAAATTAATAAATCACAGCACTTACGGTCATGCTTATAGTAATTTAATTGGCTAAAAAGATTCCAGCGAAGTACTACCAGTCTCTCTCTCTCTCTCTCTCTCTCTCTCTGACTACAAAATATCAAAAAGTAACAGTTTGATTTATCTCACAACTAAAGTTAATCAGTTTCAATTCTCTCCAGTGTTCTTCCATTGATTCATCTGATTTTGTGCGTAACACAGAGAGCATTGCTGTAAAAATGTTAAATCAAGGACATGAAGTTTAATCTATTGAAAATCTGGAAAACACAAGCATAATCATGCATAAAATCCCATTCATCAGACCCATTTAAAAAACTCATCATTGATTAGAGGTACTAGTGACCAGTAGGTTAAAAGTAATAGTTACTGAAAATTTTACTCTAGAACTGCAATGGGTTCGTGATGTAATTCAATTATTCAAGAGCCAAACAAATACAAGATTTTAATCTCTCTCTATCTCTCTTCTCTGCCTATTTGTCATCTCTTTCTTTCACTGCTACTCTCTCTTGCTTTCTCTCTCTCTCTCTCTCTCTCTCTCTCTCTCTCCATTTCTTCTCCTTTCTCTGCTCTTTGTCACTTCCCAAACACAATCTTTGTCCAGTTCCTGATGATGGATGTCACAGCAGTTGATAAATGCTGAGTCATCAAAATCAACATCAAGATAGAAAGACAAATTCAGGGTATGAACCAACTGCTCCAACCACTCAACAAAAAAATGATCGAAGCTTATAAAATCTAAATAAGAAGTTTCAACAAAACTCAAAGGATAATAATGGATTTGATATCAAAATTTATCCAATCAATATGAATAGAAGGGATTTGTCCAATAATAGGTAACAATGAATGAGATTTTTTGCTAAGGGAATGATCTAATGCATAAGGCTGAAGAAAAGGAATCTGGATATGCTCGCCATCATCTTTGAGGATTCATACTCGGGGGAGAGAAACCAAGGCTACAATTGTGAATTGAAAGCAACACTTAAAGGCTCTATGATTTCTATTGGATCCACAATTGGCTGCAAATTTCTGCCCCTAAATTTGTTTGGACTATTAAGAGCAGTGATGTTGGAAGTCGTCACCATTTTACAGAAATGCACCAAGATGTGTTTAATTTCCTGATTAATCATCCTGGAGGTCAAGAATGTACTGAAAGGAGGAAGATGTTACAAAAAAGGAGTTGCAAGTCTAATCCAGAATTCTATTTGTAGAATACGTTAACATTGCTCAAAGTTGCTAGTGATTGGTAAAGTTGGTTAGTGAAAGTTACACCATTGGCATTATAAACCTGGAAAGGGCAGCATATGACACAAATCAATCATTCAACAAATCAATAATGAAAGAATTCCAATCTTTCATTATCTGTCTTCTTTGTCTCTTCTATCTCTCTCTATTTCTCTCTGATAGAAGGCTTTGTTCCTAAAATATTTGTCAAAATCACATCTTTCACTAATTGATCCTTTAACAAGAACCAAAATTAATTAAATAAATAGCGTATCATGCTCTAATGTTTTTAGTATAACAGCTAATATTTTCAAACATTACTAACACAACATAAATAATTAGAACCACCTAACATTTTTTGCAAGCTCTGTTTTCAGCCCAACAAACTAAAAATAGATAGGGGCGACTTGCTATAGGCAATTTAACAAATCACAAGCAGTTGTCTATTAATCAACTTCTGCAAACTAACTACACAGTCCTTAATGATAATCGTTCCTCGTTTTTTATGTCATTGGATGTTAAACCATTTGTTACCTGTCTTAGTCGAGCTAGATTGCTGCCATCTTTACCATAAATAGAGCCAAGCATATCTTCAGGAATTATAAGCTCAAAGATGGTATTCGCCACAATAGGAGATTTCTTTCTGGGGAGCAAACAATTAAAAGGGAATAAAAGTTAAATTGCATACGAAATTCATTCACATGAAATTTTACATTTGATTTCACATGAAAGATAGCTATAGATATTTGATGATGATAATCATAAATTTTATAAGTTTAAGGTGGAGTTGGATGTTATATCTTCTTTCTTGTCACATACCCAGTCACAGCACGCTTTTGATTAAAATGTTCAATATTATGATTCTTTATATATATATATATAATTAAAATTATGAATAAAAGAGAAATTAAGACAATAATGTGCCAGACCTAGCTAACTTATGACTAAAAGCTAACGTAAGACTATACTTGAGACTCATACCCACCCTAGTCATATTAATAACCATATAGCCAAACAAAAAGTGTTTGCTTCTGAATTCTGCCATCTCTACACTTGAATCCTTTTTAATTGCAGAATTTTCCTAATAAAGCATTCCTCTCTTAAAACAGAATATTCTTGTGCAGAAAGGAAATATATTTGTGAACTTCAACCAGTTCTCAATGACCTTTTCTTTCGGTTTGCTTTCTTGATTTTTATCTTTGCAACCTTTAATTTCATAATTTTTCCATCAACCACTCTTCATCTCATCTCTAAGTGCATATAATAAGAAGAGGTATAAAGGCAACATGAGAATTTTGATTATTTAGAATGAATGCTGTAGAATTTAAAATTATTTTAACACAAACAAAAATTGATAAAATTAAATTACAACAACTAAGCCTAAATCCCACATAAAGGAAAATTAATAAATTCATTTAAAAGAACTAATGATCTTCCACTAACATGACTAAAAAAATTAATAATAAATAATACTCAAAAGTAGAAAGTAATAAAATATTATAGAAACAATGGACTGTGAAACCTAATTTTCAACTTCCACAAAGAATCCATAAAATTGATAAATCTACAATTTATTCTCTGAAAGTAAAATAAAATAAAACTGCACACAAGCAAGCAAGAGAGAAAAGTTGCACATATAAATTAATCAACTCAAAAGCCGTCACTTAGTTTGTTCAGACTGATAACCTAACAACTGTGAAATATTCTATAAAATATCGAAGATACAGTAAAAAATTTCCTTGAAGAACTATTTTCAATTACATCAACATTATATTAACGTGTAGAGTGTAATCACGACCAGTTTCATCATATGAGTAGCATTTTTCAGAGAAAAAATAACGACATAAAAGGAAAAGAAAAGAATAAAAGAGCACTCTGAGTCATGAAGGGCTGACCTCTCAGGTTCTGCACTCCCTCCAGAAGCTGCTGAACCTCTTCCTTTAGTCTGCAGCAATACCAACTTGTAAACAATCCGCACATATCCCTAAAGATATAAGGAAAAGCAATTTAAAAAAAAAAAAAGAGTTAAGAAGCTAGTCACCTGTGCCATACAGAATGCAGGCGAATGACAGACGCTGTTTCCTTGTGTTAAAATGCTTTCTTGATTGGGATTGGATGCTAGGCCTGTCAATGAATTTGATCCAGGCAAAGTAGCCTCACTCACCTGTCCATCCAGGCTCCTAGCACCTACCTCATTAAGTACCTCCTTGGGCAAAAGAACGTGCAGTGATCTTTCAAGTTCTGAACCCTTACCGCATGTCAGTAAGCTGTTTTCCCTATTTTTACTGGCTATTATATGTGTTCTTCCAAACTTGTGCAATTAAAGAATAAAGTTATCAGGCTGAAGAATATAAAAACTAGAAACAAGGAGGAGGAGAAACTGACACCTGTTGTGACTGCATTGTAGGTGCAGAAGCATCATCTAAGCAGCTGGAGAGTCCAAGCCGATCCATTCCTCTTGTCGAACTAGTTTCTTGATTGGAATCAAGAGAAGGGACTGCTGCTTGTTGCATTCTAGGAGAAACAGTTTCCATTACTCCATGGGGCTTTCTTGTTCTCACCACATTGAGCATATCAATGGGCAAAAGATTGTCCCTCAGTTTCCCAGTAACCAGAAACAGAGCATTCTGTACATTTTTATACTCACCAGTGATCTGCAAAAGATAAAATAATTTTTAGTATAATTTGTCTGAAAGGTTACTGCAAAACTGTGCTGGTAACTTAAACAATAAGTGTAGGTCCCAAAAGACACTCAAGATGTGAAGAGGTTGGGAAGGTGAATTGGGTATCTTAAAATTTTCTGACCACATTCTAATGTAACGGAATTGTAGAAGACAGAAAAAAGAGCAGAAAAACAAAATACACATAGAATTTCTAATGGTTCGGCCACAATGCCAACGTCCACTCCTCAAGAATTACTGTTGAATTTTTCTCTCCACTCTTAACTCTTTTAAAGGCAACAACCAAAATCAATATACAATCCTATATATATCTGTCCACAATTATTTTTCTAGAATTTTTTCCTTAGCTTCTAGCCAACCTAAACTCACAATTTTTCACTATAATAATTCCTCACAAGCAATTACAGCAGAAACTATAATCAAATTGAGAAAAATATGTAAAAAATGAAATGCAAAAGATGCGAAAAATGAGATTTAAAAGATGTAAACTTTTCTCTTATGAGGTACTGTTGGTTAATGTATTTTGTTAGATAATAGGTTGTAATTAAGGGTAGAATAGTAATTTTTCTTTTACTACTTGTATACCTATAAATATACCCTTATATCATTATTTTAGGGTAATTTTAAGATAATAGAAAATCTTGAGTTCTCAAAATCTTTATGGTATCAGAGCCACTGCCGTTTCGAAGGTCGAGTTAACTCCCTTTCGCAGTCGGTTCGTTTTCGGTAACCCCTATTTTTCCGGCGAGTCTAGAAGGTCGTGTTCCAGACTCCTATTTCGACACCGCCCCCATAGGAAGGTAGATCGGGTGAAGATCGGCCGGTGTCCCAGTCTCCGGCGCCGAGCGTGAGCTCACGCGCCGATCAAAGGATTCGGCCCCCTCCCCACGCGCCGGCGCGTGTGGCGCATGACACCACCTCCGGCCACCTTTTGCTGCCGTTTTTTCTGCCGACCATCCCGCCGCCCTTTTCCGCCTCCAACCCACTAATCTCCGGTGACTTCCGACCACCTCGATTTCTGGGTCACGCGTGAACAGGTTCTGTTTTCCTGGGTTAACTTTTCCTGCTGTTTTTTTATTCTTTTTTGGCTTTTTCATTATGTCAAATATTAAGGATGATCATAAGGAGGTTGAGAGACATCATTCCATGAATGACAGTCCTTATTCTCAAATTAGCCCAGTTAAACTTGAGGGGAGCAGTACTTATTTAGCTTGGTCTAGATCGTGTTTATTGTCGATCAAGGCTAGAAGGTTGCAGGCTTATATCGATGGAAGTAAAAAACCACCATCTGTCACCGATCCTAATTTTAATCAATGGGACTCAGATAATTCACTGGTTATGTCTTGGCTCCTAAATTCGATGCATCCTAAGATCTCTAGACAGTATTTATTGCTTGACACTGCAGAGAAGATATGGAAAGCTGCAAAAACCACCTACTCTCGAATGGGAAATGATGCTCGTATATTTAAACTCAGGAACAAAGTTCATGGTACAAAATAAGGTGAGCTTACTGTTTCAGATTATTTCTCTGAATTGGGTAGTTTATGGCAGAAACTGGATTATTATCAGGACTTTCAAGCAAAATGTGTTGATGATGCGGTGCTGATTCAAAAAATGATTGAAAAAGAGAGGGTTTATGATTTTCTGGCTGGTTTAAATCCTGAATTTGATCAAGTGCGAGTTCAAGTTATTGGCAGAATTCCTTTTCCTTCACTTGAGGAGGCACATTCTTTAATTCAGCAGGAAGAGACCAGGAGAGGGGCTATGCTTTATACTGCACCTATTGACAAGTCGGGTTTGACTGCCCATACCTCTCTTGAGCAACCAAAAGGGATTCTTTTTGATAAAGATCATTTGCTCTGTGATTACTGTGGTAAGCCAAGGCACACTAAAGAGACTTGCTGGAAATTGCATGGGAGACCTAGTAGGGGCCGTGGGGGAAAACGAGTTAATCCAACAAGGGCTCAAGCACATGTGTTAGAAACTGTGGAATCATCTAAGGAGTCGGCTTCAGTTGAGAGTCTCTCCTCTGATGAGATTTTGCATTTCAGGCGTCTTCTGTCTCAGCTTACTCCTTCCTCCAGTGCTACCTCTAATTTGGTCAAGTCAGGTACCACTTTCTCTCATCATAACTCATGGATTATTGATTCTGGTGCGAATAGACATATGACAGGCACTTCAAAGGCTTTCTTAACTACTCTCCTTGTTTAAAAAGGGATAGTGTCAGGGTGGCTGATGGGTCATTAACCCCTATTTCTGAGAAAGGTTCTGTTGTTTGTACTCCTAATATTAAATTGTCTTCTGTTCTTCATGTTCCTCAATTTCCTGTCAATCTTTTATCTGTCAGTGCTATCACTAAAACTCTTAACTGTAAAGTTGAATTTTTTCCTGATTTTTGTATTCTTCAGGTTCTTCAAACAGGGAAGAGGATTGGCAGTGGTAGAGAGCATGATGGCTTATATATGCTGGAAGACAGTCAATAGTTGGCTCTTTTTGGGGGGTATCAGGATGTCAACCAGGAGATCATTCAATGGCATAGGCGATTAGGACACCCGTCATTTTTTGTTTTAAAAAAACTATATCCTAATTTATTTGCTAGAACTCGGTTTGATTGTTTATCTTGTAATGCTTGTGAGTATGCTAAACATACTAAAAACTCGTATCCTTTGAGTGATAATAAAGCCAGTGAGCCATTTATGATTGTTCATTCTGATGTTTGGGGACCTACACAAACTGTCTCTTTGTCTGAAAATCGATGGTTAGTTACTTTCATTGATTGTTGCACTAGAATGACTTGGGTGTATTTGATTAAAGCAAAGAGTGATGTTTTCTCCTGTTTTCAATTTTTCCATAAAATGATTGCCACTCAATTTGATGCTAAAATAAAAGTTTTGCGGTCTGATAATGGAACAGAATATATGGATAGTAGGTTGGGTACTTATTTGGAGTCTCATGGGATTATTCACCAAACTAGTTGTCCTTATACTAGTGCTCAAATGGTGTAGCTGAAAGAAAAAATAGGCATTTGTTAGAAGTTGCTAGATCTCTTATGTTTACCATGCATGTTCCAAAGTCATATTGGGGGGATGCTGTATTAACGGCTGCCTATCTTATTAATCGAATGCCTCTCAAAGCTCTTAACTTTAGAACTCCTGTAGAAGTCTTAACCGGAAAAACTGGTTATACTGTTCCACCAAAGATTTTTGGATGTGTTTGCTTTGTTCATACTAGGAATGTTGGGAAATTAGATCCGAGAGCACTGAGATGTGTGTTCGTTGGAAATTCTCCAACTCAAAAGGGATATAAGTGTTATCATCCTCCATCTAGGAAATTCTATGTGAGTATGGATGTTACCTTTCGGGAGTCTGAACCTTATTTTGGCAGTATCCAATCACCTCTTCAGGGGGAGAATAGTGAAGAAGTGGTGATGAATGTACCTGTGTTACCTCAGGATCTAGTTCAAAGGAAAAACGAAGGGATTGTTATTCAGGAGCAGAATGTTGATGTTCAAGGGGAGGAGAATGTTGTTGGTGTTGCTGGTCGTTTAGATAGACCTGACTTGTTGAGATACTCGAGGAAGAATAGGTCTGAAGAAGCCATCATGCATTCTACACTGCCAGAATCCTCGGGTGAGTCACTTCTTGATTCTGATTTATCTCTTGATTCTGATTTAAATTTGCCCATTGCTCAAAGGAAAGGAGTCAGGTCGTGTACAAAACATTCAATCTCTAACTTTGTCTCTTATGATTCTTTGTCTCCTTCCTATAGAGCCTTTGACTTGTCTCTTCCTCTATGTCTATTCCACAGAATTGGAGAGAAGCTATCAAGGATCCAAAGTGGAGAGAAGCTATGGTTGAAGAAATAAAAGCCCTCTCTAAAAATGAAACCTGGGAACTAGTTGCATCTCCAGACAAAAAGTTAGTTGGTTGTAAGTGGGTGTTCACAATAAAACACAAAGCTGATGGTTCAATTGAAAGATTTAAAGCTAGATTAGTGGCAAAGGGATTCACTCAAACTTATGGAGTTGACTATCAGGAGACATTTGCACCAGTTGCTAAAATGAATACCATTAGAATCTTGCTATCTTGTGCAGCTAACTTGGATTGGGATTTGCTGCAATTTGATGTGAAGAATGCATTTCTTCATGGGGACCTGGAAGAAGAGGTTTATATGGAGATTCCTCCTGGTTTTGATGATGAGAGAACACAAGGAAAGGTGTGCAGACTGAAGAAAGCCTTGTATGGGTTGAAACAATCTCCGAGAGCTTGGTTTGACAGATTCAACAAAGCTATGATATCCTTTAATTATCAGCAAAGTAATGCTGATCATACCCTCTTTATGAGGCACTCCAAGGGTAAGATCACTCTTCTCATTGTTTATGTTGATGACATAGTGATGACAGGAGATGATAAAGAAGAAATGGTTCGACTGAAGAAACTCTTAACTCAGGAGTTTGAAATCAAGGATCTTGGAAAGCTACAATATTTCTTGGGAATTGAAGTTGCCAGATCAACCAAAGGGATCTTCATTTCTCAAAGAAAATATGTTCTGGATCTTTTGGATGAAACTGGTATGTTGGGATGCAAACCAGCAGATACACCCATTGAAAGTAACCATAAGTTACAAACAGGGACTGAAGGTGCAGTTGATAAGGGCAGATATCAAAGATTGGTTGGTAGACTTATCTATCTATCCCACACTAGACCAAATATTGCTTATGCAGTTAGTTTGGTGAGTCAGTTCATGCATGATCCAAGAGAATCTCATCAACAGGCTGTTTTTCGCATTTTGAGGTATTTAAAATCAGCTCCAGGAAAAGGTATTCTTTTTTCAAAAAATGGTCATCTAAGAATTGAAGCTTTCACAGATGCAGATTGGGCTGGATCTTTAGATGATAGAAGATCAACCTCTGGTTATTGTACATTTGTGGGAGGTAACTTAGTCACTTGGAGAAGCAAGAAACAGAGTGTAGTTGCAAGATCAAGTGCAGAAGCAGAATATAGAGCTATGGCTCAAGGTGTTTGTGAGTTGTTATGGTTGCAGAAGTTAGTAGCAGAGTTGAATTTGGCTAAAAGGGACCGACTATTTTTGTATTGTGACAACAAAGCTGCAATCAGTATTGCTCATAATCCAGTTCAACATGACAGGACAAAACATATTGAAATTGATCGACACTTCATCAAAGAAAAATTATCTGATGGTGTTTTAAGCTTATTTCATGTAACGTCGGACAAACAATTAGCTGATGTTTTTACAAAAGGACTCTGTAGTCGAGCTTTCCACGCCATAGTTTGCAAGTTGGGCATGTGTAATATCTTTGCACCAACTTGAGGGGGAGTGTTGGTTAATGTATTTTGTTAGATAATAGGTTGTAATTAAGGGTAGAATAGTAATTTTTCTTTTACTACTTGTATACCTATAAATATACCCTTGTATCATTATTTTAGGGTAATTTCAAGATAATAGAAAATCTTGAGTTCTCAAAATCTTCAGGTACAAATCCTTTTAAAGGGTCTTACAACATTTATTTATACCAAAAAACCTAGTTTTAAGTGATGGAAAATAAAAATAACCGTTGAAAAGCTAAATAGACAATTCTAATTCTAACTAGCCGTTATTTTATTCTGCAGTGAAAATCGGATTTCCATCCAAAAATCTATCTAGATTTCTAAGAATCCAATTTCTAAAAAATTTCTGACAAACCATTTTCTGAACTATTTTATGAAAGAAATCAGTTTTAACCAAAAGCTTAATTGATGACTTTAAAATATTTTTGCACAATTTTAAGACTTAAAATATGTATGCATGAATGAAAAATTATGCTTCAATTTGATCTTACATTTTAATATCCTAATTTTCTATATATCAAGGCATTATTCAACTTAAATCTTTATGAATCCATTTTTGAAATATCACAATCTTCATTTTGATATTTGCATCAGAAAGACATAAAAATTCATGCATAAATAGCTTAAAACAGAATTCATAATAAAGTTTATTTTAGATTTGATTATCATCAAATTTTAAATATAGCCTTGAGCTAACAATAAGAGTTTGCAAATCTTCTCCCCAACCTCAAGGCTCCACCACAAGTTACTGACCACTACAAATAGAACATTCCAAGGATCTATATGAGAACAGTTTCCATATAAAACTAAGAAGAAATCCATCATACAAAAGCGTCATCTTGAAATATCAATTAAAGAGCATAAGACAAGTCAGAACTTACTAAAATTGTAATGTTTACAAAATGACTATTACTAAGGCAAGTAAAGAACAATTTTAGTAGTAGTTCCTCCAGGATGAAACTTTGAACTCAACTATACTTTTATTGTAGGTTTCTTCTCTCACTTCTTCCTATCTAGATTTTTTGTCATATACATTAAAAGCTGCTACAATCAATACAGCAACCAGGAGGAAGTGTTTCTGAAACTTTTATAAGGACATTTAGAAATGAGAATCAAAGAATGCCATTGACATGACACCATATGCACGAATTTTGAGCTACTCAGAGTAATCCCAACAAATATATCGGATCCCGAATATTCAAAATTTATATGGATGCAATCCAGTAAAAGGAAATCATACTCTATTTGTTGTCTTCATCATTGCTTCTAGGTTACATGTCCAAATAACCTAGAAGTGAAAGGCCATGTCAATCTAGTCAAAAGTGACTTTCAATATGGCAGTACAACATGAAATAAGATAATCCCAAAGCGATGCAATAAAGAATGTTTAAAATAAGAAAATAAATGCCTAGTTCAAGTAATAGAACAAAAGATACACATAGAAAAAACCAAACCTCTAAAATGTCAAATGCCCAGGACACATTCAATAACTAGATAATGGACAAAGTGATGCGATGCAAATTGTTGGTTATAAAGTGGTGACAATGAAGGAGAACTTCTATAAGCTTGATAATCATGATGGTTTCATTATGAAACAGTCAAAATGACAATTTTCACATCATCCTTTTATCAGAAATCACGACCAACTATAACAAGGTTAATGGGGAGAATGTTTAGAATCCAGATAACAACACAATTAACTTGAAACATGATATGTAGAAAATAAGACTGTCATAAACTTACCTCTACTACTACACCATTTTCTAAGGTAGAATCCAGGATGTGTTCTCCTTCTAACATCTGCATGTTGGCACCAATTCTTGTTATTTCAGAATCTATTCCACCACTATTCCCATCCAAGCAACAAGCTTCATTTGATGACACTAGGAGCCTAGCAATTACAGTAGTACCCTTAACCAAACTCAATGCACGCCCCTTTTCAATGTCGTGCTCAACAGATCTAGCGAAGACAAGAACAACAGCATTTTGAGCTGGAGAGTACCATGATTCAAGGTTCTGCAGAAAGAAGACACCCCCAGATTAATGAAACAAAAGACATTCATTTAGATGATGAAAACTCGCAGGGGGAAATATGCTACAAATTAATTCCCTTGTGATAATAAGCCAGTGTGAGAACACGCACTTGGATTTGTAAAATTATCAGCATTAAAAAGATGTAGAAAAACTTCAACAGCAGTAGCATCACTAACCTCCAAAGCAGAAATGGTGACTATACGTTCACCAGACATTGTTATTGGAGGAGCAAACATGATAGAAGCTCCTGTTTCATTCTGTAGGGTTCTGACTATGCTTCCTCTCTTGCCAATGATGCTCCCAGCTGCACCATTGGAGCAAAGCAGCCTGAATGAAACTTCCTGTTGTGTAGTTTTAATATCCTGCTTGAGTCCTTCATCAGCATCAGAGGATAATGATTCAGAACATGGAGATTTTCCAGTCAAAGGTGGTAATAATGGACTAAGATGTGGAAAGAATTCTGCATGTGGATCGGAGAAGGGCATACCAGAAGCCTCCTCAACAGGTCTAGCTAAAATCACCGGATCTTTATCTCGTGGAGGACAATCATGTAGACATTCTGTTACAGCAAGCAATGCTCTCTTTACAGCTAACATGGCTCCTGTAATCTGAACCCTTACCAGATGTCAGTAAGCTGTTTTCCCTATTTTTACTCGCAATTATATGTGCTCTTCCAAACTTGTGCAATTAAAGAATAAAATCATCAGGCTAAAGCATATATAAAAACTAGAAACAAGAAGGAAGAGAAACTGCTACCTGTTGTGACTGCATTGTAGGTGCAGAAGCATCATCTAAGCAGCTGGAGAGTCCAAGCTGATCCATTCCTCTTGTCGAACTAGTTTCTTGATCGGAATCAAGAGAAGGGACTGCTGCTTGTTGCATTCTAGGAGAAGAAGTTTCCATTACTCCATGGGGCTTTCTTGTTCTCACCACATTGAGCATATCAATAGGCAAAAGATTGTCCCTCAGTTTCCCAGTAACTAGAAACAGAGCATTCTGTACATTTTTATACTCACCAGTGATCTGCAAAAGATAAAATACTTTTTAGTATATTTTTTCTGGAAGGGCACTGCAAAAGTGTTCTGGTAACTTAAACAATAAGAGTTCGCAAATCTTCTTGCTAACCCCAGGCTCCACTACAAGTTACTGACCACTACAACTAGAATATTCCAAGGATCCATATGAGAACAGCTTCCATATAAAACTAAGAAGAAATCCATCAAATGAAAGCATCATCTTGAAATATCAATTAAAAAGCATAAAACAAGTCAGAACTTACTACAATTGTAATGTCTACAAAATAAATATTACTAAGCCAAGTAAAGAACAATTTTAGTAGTAGTTCCTCCAGGATGAAACTTTGAACTCAACTATACTTTTATTGTAGGTTCTTCTCTCACTTCTTCCTATCTAGATTTTTTGTCATATACATTAAAAGCTGCTACAATCAATACAGCAACCAGGAGAAAATGTTTCTGAAACTTTTATAAGGACATTTAGAAATGAGAATCAAAGGATGCCATTGACATGACACCATATGCACGAATTTTGAGCTACTCAGAGTAATCCCAACAAATATATAAGATCCTGAATATTCAAAATTTATATGGATGCAATCCAGGAAAAGGAAATCATACTCTATTTGTTGTCTTCATCATTGCTTCTAGGTTACATGTCCAAATAAGCTAGAGGTGAAAGGCCATGTCAATCTAGTCAAAAGTGACTTTCAATATGGCAGTACAACATGAAATAAGATAATCCCAAAGCGATGCAATAAAGAATGTTTAAAATAAGAAAATAGATGCCTAGTTCAAGCAATAGAATAAAAGATACACATAGAAAAAACCAAACCTCTAAAATGTCAAATGCCCAGGACACATTCAATAACTAGATAATGGACAAAGTGATGCGATGCAAATTGTTGGTTATAAAGTGGTGACAAAGAAGGAGAACTTTTATAAGCTTGATAATCATGATGGTTTCATTGTGAAACGGTCAAAATGACAATTTTCACATCATCCTTTTATCAGAAATCACGACCAACTATATCAAGGTTAATGGGGAGAATGTTTAGAATCCAGATAACAACACAATTAACTTGAAACATGATAAGTAGAAAATAAGACTGTCATAAACCTACCTCTACTACTACACCATTTTCTAAGGCAGAATCCAGGATGTGTTCTCCTTCTAATATCTGCAAGTTGGCACCAATTCTTGTTATTGCAGAATCCATTCCACCACTATTCCCATCCAAGCAACAAGCATCATTTGATGACACTAGGAGCCTAGCAATTACAGTAGAACCCTTAACCAAACTCAATGCACACCCCTTTTCAATGTCGTGCTCAACAGATCTAGCGAAGACAAGAATAACAGCATTTTGAGCTGGAGAGTACCATGATTCAAGGTTCTGCAGAAAGAAGACAACCCCAGTTTAATGAAACAAAAGACATTCATTTAGATGATGAAAACTCAAAGGGAAAAGATGCTGCAAATTAATTCCCTTGTGATAATAGGCAAGTGTGAGAATACGCACTTGGATTTGTACAATTATCAGCATTAAAAAGATGTAGAAAAATTTCCACAGCAGTAGCATCACTAACCTCCAAAGCAGAAATGGTGACTATACGTTCACCAGACATTGTTATTGGAGGAGCAAACATGATAGAAGCTCCTGTTTCATTCTGTAGGGTTCTGACTATGCTTCCTCTATTGCCAATGATGCTCCCAGCTGCACCATTGGAGCAAAGCAGCCTGAATGAAACTTCCCGTTGTGTAGTTTTCATATCTTGCTTGAGTCCTCCATCAGCATCAGAGGATAATGATTGAGAACATGGAGATTTTCCAGTCCAAGGTGGTAATAATGGACTAAGATGTGGAAAAAATTCTGCATGCGGATCGGAAGAGGGCATATTGGAAGCCTTCTCAACAGGTCTAGCCAAAATCATTGGATCTTTATCTCGTGGAGGACAACCATGTAGACATTCTGTTACAGCAAGCACTGCTCTCTTTACAGCTAACATGTCACCTGTAATCTGCTATCACATTAAAATCAATTTCCACAACAAAAGAGGGACGTTATTGCTTTTCTTTCAATTAGATACGCTACATTTACTGAACACCATGTCATATGTCCCTAGCCTGGCTTCATAAAATTTTACCCCTACCCAAACCCTTATTGTATGAACTACTAAGTGATCACTTCATTGTCATAGGGTATCTTGGTGTTATCTCAATTTTCATTAGGTTGTGCAACACAACGACTAAGAAAAGCATCTATCAAGCAACTTCAATTCAATTCCAACTACTGAATGAAGTGGAAACTCAAGTCAAATGGCAATTATTATTTCCAAAGATAACAAAACCCAGTTCCCGAATTCGATTGCCTACCCAAGACAGAAGTTTTGGCTCATCATTATCTACAGGCCAATAAAAAGAGAGAACCTTTATACAAGTTTTTGAATTACGTAATGGGGTGAAGTCTTAGAAAGCTCCACTAATCTGTTATCTATGAACACCACAATTTATCTCAAAGTTAAAATCTTCTTCTACTAAGAGATATATCTGTTCCTCAGCCATTTACACTTCACCTGAAGTCCTTGTATTTGGAGTAAGAATGTCTTCAGAGTCGCCAGTGGAAAAATTTCTAGAAGTGAACAGAGAAAACTGAACACCAAGTAATTTAATGAGACTAAGCAGAATAAAGCCAAAAGATCAACTCCCGTTTCCTCGCATTTTTATTGCCATCGAACCAAACAAAAATATCTTTATCACCATCTTACCAAAGAAAAGAAAAGAGGAAAAAAAAAAACAAAGAACACTATCAACGAAAGAGACCTGAATCAACTCAGCTTCCTTGCCGGCGCAGAGTGGAGCCGGTAGTATCCTGATCTGGGCCCCGCTCTCTCTCCTCATCCTCACCACATTCTTTCCTCCTCTTCCCACAACAGCACCAATTTGCGTCGTATCAGCCAAAAGTCCACAGTAACCCTCACTATTACTACAGATAACATCTCCGCCTTTCTGAGCATCCACCTCCCACATCCTCTCGCAAACCTTAATCACCGCCTCCTGCGCCACCGATGCAAGCTCCTTCTCCTCTTCCTCATCGCCTTCAATCGACTTCAACGCCATTCTTCGCCTAGGAGACGCCGGCCCGACGATCAAAATCACCCGGTGCTCCGACCCCCGCACGAGGTCTTGGCAGCTAATAATGCATCCAGTTTCACGGCGTATTTGAGAGATTGCCGAGCCGGAGTGGCCAATTAGTCCGCCGACGATAGAATCGTGGCATACAACACGAAATGCTACCTGACCGGGTTGCAAAACGATAGTCGGCGGCGGTAAGTGAAGCCGCCTGTGGCGGTAGCCGGAGGAATGATAGTGGGAGCGGTGTTGCATGGAAGAAAACGGCGTCGTAAAGGGGATATATTGTTTTGATTTCGAATGATACTGACAAGTTTGCAGAAAACTAGCGGAGGGTCCAGTTGGATGTCCGAAGAAGAAAGAAAGGAAGAAAGAAGACAAAGGGTTGAACTGATAGGGTGAGAGTTGAGAAAGCGCGCCACTAAAAAACTGGAGAACGCGGTTGTACGGAAGCAGAGGATCTGTTTTGTAATTGGTTACAAAAAAGTGAAATGCAATATAAATTATATAAAAAAATTGTATAAAATATAATAGAATATAATAAAATAAAGCTAAAAAAGAAAAATAATATTTTACCATCCATATTTGTTTCGAAACCTATTTTTATTCTCAAATTATTTTTAAACAGAATGCTACTATAATTATTTAAAATAGTGCTAAATTAAAGTATTTTAGTAAATTTTTCAATAATTATAAAAAAAAATTTAAATCATTAAACATTAGCAAATACTTTAAAACAATTTTCAATATATTTTTCTCTAATAAGTAAAAGCAGTTTTAACACGCAAAATAACATCATTTTCTGCATTAAACAGATTAACACAAGAAAAAATTAAGAAATTTAAACAAAAATTATTGACTTCGAAACTTGATTAAACTTGTTTGCACACTTGTAAGTGTGAATCAATCCCTTAATTTAAGTTGATATATTTTAGTGTATCTTTAAATTAAGATGTGTTATTATTTTATTTTTAATTTAACTGGCTCGTATTAAATATATTTGCATATCAAACCACACTCCAC
Source organism: Excoecaria agallocha (assembly GCA_037975025.1). Lineage (NCBI taxonomy): Eukaryota > Viridiplantae > Streptophyta > Magnoliopsida > Malpighiales > Euphorbiaceae > Excoecaria > Excoecaria agallocha. The sequence continues at coordinate 118,551,855 of CM075807.1, read as the reverse complement.
GATTTTTGAGTATTTTGCAATCAATTTAAAATTAAGAAAGTTTTCGATATAATTATTATCAATTATATTAGGGTGGCACTTATTATTTATTTATTTTTATATTGACACTTATTATTTTGAGCAGCTCACAAGTAAATATAACGAAAACCAAAATTAAGAAATCGGAATATTTCATAGGCAAAATAAAGAGTGTACGGCTGTGCAAAAACTGATCCGATCCAATTAACTCGAACCGAACCGGTACATTCGGGTTATTAGAGTTGGTTCGGTTATTATAATGTTTGTTAATCGGTTCGGGTCGAATGAAACCTGAACAATTCAAATTTTTAATATATAAATAAAAAAATTATAATTTTTCTACAATATTAATTAATATATAATACATATTTAATGTAATTTTGAAATTATTAATTTGTTGTATTTTTAAAATATTTTTATAGTATTTAATATTATTTATTTATATTAATTTAGAATTTTAATTTAAATATGTAAATTAAAAAAATTAAATTCAGATTAATCGAGCTGGAGCTCGAAAAATATCGAATTGTTCGAATAGAAATTCAATATTTATGTAAAATAAGATCAAATAAAAAAAATATATAAATTTTAAATTAATCAGATTCACCCGAATTGGATTAATGCACACCACTAAGAGAGTGCATGATTGATGCTTTTCTTCATCGGAAGCAATTCCCAAAAAGCAGATGAGCTCTTAAAATTAGTTAAAAAAATATAAATTGCTTTTCTAAAGGAAGAGAAAGGAAAATTGCGTGGAATCAATTTGCCACCCAGCTTTCGCAAACATACACCAAACGAGGAATATTGCTTGTACGAACCAAATAATATTTGTATATAATTAATTTTTTTACAAAAATCCAATTTGAATATAAGCAATAAGAAATAAATATAAATATCGGACGTACTTTTTTATATATATGGAGAGGAAGGAAACGTAAATATTCAAATATTGATAATTTATATCTACGCTATATATAAATTTACAAAATGAGGTAATCGTGTGTTGAATATGACGGATCAAATTGTAAACATCAATATCTAGTATTGTTTATTTTCAATTCTTTGAAAGATAAGATGCGAAAAACAAATTTCTTAAGTTATTTCCCCTAAAAAAAATAGCGGATTGAGTCGAAATCCAATTTATTTAGATCACCCTGCAGTTGCGGATTGTTTAATTCATATGCGCTCCGATCGGGTCTGAAGTCATATATATATTTTCAACAAAAAGAATTTATCTTCCATGCATTATCAAATTATTATTATTATTATGAGTATTTTTTATATGATAAAATACAAGTTATAAAACAATTTAAGATTTTCAATTATGTATATTAAAATTAAATATATTAAAATTTGATTAAATTATGTAGTATTGTAATTTTTAATTTTCAATTCAATTAATCGATAATATATAAATACTGTCTAAAACTCTAAATTTGTTTAATTTGTAAAAGTATTATATATTAATTGACAATTATATCAAAATTATTTGTCATTTTGCTTTGATACATATCCAAAAGGGAAAATTTTTTTAAATAATGCAATTTAATAAAATATTTGTAAAAATTGGGCATGTTATAAATTATTTGCGAATTTAGGATTTTTTATAAAAATGCAGTGAAGTGTTACGTTATTGGTTCAATGGAAGATGAAATGAGGTGTTGCGTTATCAGGTTTGTGACATATGCACAGGTCCCATAATTTCTCTCAAGGTAAATGACTATTTTCTGTACACATAGTCAAAGTGAGTTTTGTGGGCTAATAGTTCTCCTATTTCCCTATATATAATAAATTATTATCATAATTATATAGATAATAACAATCGAGCAATGGATTACAATTCAATATTAACATGTAATTCAGCAAATAAGATTTACATTTTTGCATCTATAAACTTTTAATTACAATATCTAATTATTTCATTTTGGTTCTATCTTTTCTCTCTATCATCTGCATAAAACCAATATTCTTAAAGAGTATCTTACAAGATGTGTTGTAAAATATAAATTAAGTATTTTTAAATTAAGTTAAATTTAATTATATTTTTTAATATGATATCAGAGTTATCAGATATAAAAATATAAATGGTTAATAAAAAACTGATTTAATTTGCCAATTTGAATTTTTCAATAAATTGGTCCATAAATTACAGTTTTGAATTGTATTTTTTATATTTTTAGTTTATGTTTATGGTTCCTATTTATGATGCATGTTTACTTTTTAGACTCGAAAATTTTTCTTATATATATTTGGACCCAAAAGTATGATTGAACAATATATTATGACTTGTTATATATTTTTAACAATTAATTTTGTATTTTGTTTTGAATAATTATTTATAGTTTGATTAATTGGTACATTTTATTTTATATTTTGAGTTGTAATTTGCGTAATTAAAATGAAATTTATGAATTTTATTAATATTTCTTATAAACTAAATTTTTGATTGATTATTTATAGTTAACCAAATCACAAAAATCGAAAGCAATTGATTGATAAACTGGTTTTATGCAGAGGATAGAGAGAAAAAGTATAAACAAAATAAAATAGTTAGATACCGTAATTAAAAATTTGTAAATGCAAAAATGAAAGTCTTATTTGTTGAGTTACATGTTAATATTGTAATATAATATTTTAAGCCATTGCTCGATTATTATTATTTATATAATTACGATAACGATTTATTATATATAGTGAGAGAGAAAAAATATTAGTGCACATAACTCACTTTGACTATGTGCACAGAAAATAGTCATTTATCTCGAGATAACCTATGGGATTCATGTACCTGACACAAGTCTAATGATGCAACACCTCATTGTGTCTTTCATTGAACCAATGATGCAAAGGGGTGAGCATGGACTGGTTAACCAGTCATTCCATTGAACTAATGGTGCAAAGGGATGAGCATGGACTGATTAATCATTTCATGAATAAAAAAATTAATCAGTCCATTAATATCGATTTTTTAAAATTACTAACAATTAACAAGTCTGTTACGTTTGGTTAACCAGTCTATTGGTTTCGATATTTCGATTTGGTTAACTAATATTTTTCGGTTAACTATTAAAATTTATAACATAAAATTATATAAAAAGTTAGATAAATTTCAATTCAATTTCAAATGTGCAAAATAATTTAATATAAAAATTACGAAACAAACATAATTTACTAGCAAAATTTATGTTCTATAAATTAATAGCTAATAGTATAAAATAGATTTGATATTTGTTGAAAATTAATATGCTGGATTCTAAATCAAATAAAATTTTAGATAATATTAAATGTTATAACATAAACTCTAAAATATAAGAAAATGTAATTAAATGCTATTGAGTAAAATATGAATATCAATATATGATAAAAAAATAACATATATAAAAGTTAATCGGATACTATATATATATATATACTATTATATAATTAAATAAAATAACATAATATAAGTTTAGTTTAAAATATTATAAAAATTTTATAGGAAAATATAAAAAAATTAAGGTATAAAAAATATATATTTTAAATTATATTTTATGTAAATTTTAGAGATAAATAAAAATTAAAGATATAAAAATAAAAATTATATATATGTGTGTGTGTGTGTGTGTGTATTAACCGTGGACTAATAGTTAACCAGTTCTTAAAAATTTAAACCGTAACCATTAACAAAAAATATAAAAATTAAAAATCGTAACCGAATCCATCAGATTAATTAATCGTAAAATCGATTTAATTTCGGATCGATTTGACGGTTAACCATATTTTCGGTTTTTTTGCTCAACCCTGCAATAACTCACTGCGTCTTCGTAAAAGATTCTAAATTCGCAAATAATTTATGACATGCCACATTTCCACAAATATTTTATTAAATTGCATTATTTAAAAAAATCTCACTATCCAAAACAGATAAAAATTTTAAAAAATAAAAATTGATTAAAGTTTGTATATTGCTATGCTTATAAATTTTCAATTCAATAAATCAATAGTACGTATATACTGTTTAATTATGAAAGCATTATTCATTGATAATTCGTATTAAATTGATTTTTATATTTCAATTGATAATAATATTTTTTAAATGTTAGAATTTGGTATGCGAATGTAAGGAATGAGCATGGACTGGTTAACCATGTCATGAGCAAAAAAATTAACCAATCCATTAATATTGATTTTTTTAAATTACTAACCATTAATCAATTCGTTGCATTCGGTCAACCAGTCTATCGTTTTGATTTTTCGGTTTGGTTAATCAATATTTTTCGGTTAACCATTAAAATTTATAACATAAAATTATTTAAAAAATTAAATAAAGTTCAATTTAATTTCAAATGTGTAAACTAATTTAATATAAAAATTACAATACAAATATAATTTACTAGCTAAAATTCATTTTATATAAATCAATAGCTAATATTATAAAATAGATTTGATATTTGTTGGAAATTATAACATGTTTAATTCTAAGTCAAATAAAAATTTGAATAATATTAAATGTTATAACATAAACTCTAAAATATAATAAAATGTAATTAAATGGTATTAAGTAAAATATGAATACCAATATATAATAAAAATAATATATAAAAAGTTAATCGGATAATATATATAAATATTACTATATAATTAAAGAGAATGACATACTATAAATTTAGTTTAAAGTATTATATAAATTTTATAGAAAAATATAAAAAATTAAGGTATAAAAATAAAAATATAATTTAAATATATTTTAAAATATTATTTGATGTAAATTTTAGTGAAAAATATAAAAAATTAAAGATATAAAAATAATAATATATATATATATATATATTAACCGGTTAACCGTGGATTAACGGTTAATCAGTACCTAAAAATATAAACCGTAACCATTAATAAAAAAATATAAAAATTAAAAATCGTAACCGAATTCATCGGATCGATTAACCGTAAAAATTGATTGTATTTCAAATCGATTTTACGGTTAACCATATTTTAGAGTTTTTCTCACCCTTAATACACACTAGGGGTGTGCATCGGTCGGGTTCGGGTGAACCCAATTAACCCGAAATCTGAAATTTACATATTTTTTTCATCAAATTCGATCCTATATAAATATCGGGTCCCTACCCGAACAACCCGATATTTTTTGGGCCCCGATCCGAACAACCCGTTTAATCCGAAATTAATTTTTTAATTTACATATTTAAATAAAAATCCTAAATTAATACAAATAAATAATATTATTATCATAAAAAGTATTTTAAAAATACAGTGTATTAGGTTTGTCAAAAGTTAATTAAATGCAATTAAATTTTTTATATATTCATATTTTATTAGCTTTTAACCAAAAATTAATATAGTGTATTATAGCTTTGCAAAACAGAATATATTGTATTTAGATTTCATTTTGAAGTGAATATAATATATTAACTTTTAGGGAATAATGAACATTATATTTAATTTGAGCAAGATTGAATACAGTTTATTAGGTTTGTCAAAAGTTAAAACAATGTAATTAAATAATGTATTAGGTTTGTCAAAAGTGAATACAATATGTCATGTTTGAGGAAAAATGAATACATTGTATTCAGTATAAACAAAAGTTAAGAAACACAAGCAGGTAAGAAAAAAAAGTTTTCTTCAATCACATGGTATGCTATAATGGCAATATTTTCATTTAATTGTGAGGCAAACAACCTCAGCGTTGCCTTCAACCGCAGTAGTCACTGTTATGGACCTTGTGATCCATTAGTTACCAGTTCAGACTATGTACACTTATCCATATTTCTTGCAGATCGCCTTGTAACCTTTCTAGCTTCACCACTATCCTTACTGATTTCTTTACTAACAGCTTTCTTCTGAAAATTCTCTAGATATCTCTCTTCCCTTCAAATTGCCTTCATGTTGAGGAACTTCATCACATCCCTACTGACCTTGATCATTTTCAGTTTTACTCTCAGTCATAAAAGAGTTCTTCATCATCAATCTTCGCCTGTGAACGAGTAATCCTTGAAACAGTTTTAGTGTTTTCCCTTCTTCTCTTCTAATCAACTATATCAGGAGAATTGCTCTCTCCCAAACCTTTCACCAAAGATCTAGTCAAAGTTTTTCTCCTACTCATCCTAGGTGACTTCCTATATATTGAAGTTTCATATTCATGGGTTTCAACATCAGGACTAAATCTTACTTTCTTTTTCTTTTTCGGCTCATCGTCGGAATATTTTTCATCATTTTCTTCTTTCGGAATGGAATTGCCTTTTACCTGTGCACAATTTCAAACACAATGCACACAAATTATTCATAGATCTAGTTGCCCTAAGTGAAAACAAATAGAAAAAGAAGAAAGAAAATGAAACCATTAGATCTTCGTATTAATTTTAGATTTATTTTTTAAAAAATTTAGGAAAAAAAGGAAATATGATCGACCATGAAACTCACTGACAAACTTCTTCAAACATATGGGAAAAAATAAACGAAAAGAGAGAACAAACGAAATCAAAACTCATAATTCGAACATTCTGAATCAATATAAACCACAAAACATTGAAAATAAAGAGAATATATATGAACCTTGAGAGCGACAGTCAAAAGATCCGCCATTTGAAGATTGTTTTATTGCAATTAAGAAACAAAAAAATTAAGCTATAACACCCTTGTTGAACAGTCTAACCGAAACAAGTGATAAGTTGGAATTTTTTTTTTCCAAGGACCAATGCACTGAGTGACAATTTCAAAATCAGCAAGATTTTTCTTTTGAATCTTAACTATTCCATCGACTCCAAGCTTGTCCAAAAAGGAATTACTTATAACTTAAGTAAGCCGATAAACTATAATTGTCCAATTGACTGATTACCAAATAAAAATCCGGCAATATAACACCTGAAAACTTAACTATTCCACCTGAAAAATCAGACAATTTCCTCAGCCCATCAGGGACATAACAATACAAAATAATTTCATCATGCATCTCATACATCCATTCTCATTATTAATCACATTCCTCAGATAAGTCAATATTACAAATTACACTTTTACTTCACTATAACATTCCAAAGTAAGGAACAATATACATTAAAATCATCTCGTTACAACTGTAAACCCTGATGGAGATCTGCCTACACTAAATCCTTTCTTCTGATGGTTGAGCCATAAACCTACACGGATAACAAAACCCGTGCTAAGCTATAAAGCTTAGTAGGGAACAACAAATATTTTATAGAAGAAATTTCCTATAAGAATCAACAATTACTTTATATATATATATTGTGCTGATAGTATGCAAATTTTGGATAATTCTTACAACCTTACCAGTTACCTTGTTAAAAACCATTTCTTCATTATTCACATAGCTATTACCAATGCACATGTTAGTTTCACTTTTATTTCCTTATAAATCAATATTAAATCGTTCAATCACACATATAAGTGAATTATCACATATCAATTTCTCAAAGTCAAGCAAAATATATAATCATACCTAAAAGCATTGCCATGCACAACTCGTAGTGTATATCTTATAAATCCAGTTATAACTAATCTTCCAAAAACACATCAGTGTCCATATACATATATAAATGTAGTAATTAAACCACCATCCATAGATGCACCATATTCAAGAAAAACATCAAAAAGCAAGTAAGAAATGACTTGAAATACTAAATAAAGGTTAATTTATCACATGGCCTCTATTTATCAAAAAGATAAAATGCTAAGAAACATCTTCACAGAGTTAAAACCTACTCGAAATTTCATATGCATACCATTGCAAATTCCAAATACAAATGAGATACAAGATATGCACTGGTAGTTTAGATTTCTTATACTATATTGAAATTAGCTTGCCTAAGTTCTAAAAGTGGATAACGGGATCAGAGGATATCCGAAGATATCAAACAGAGGATATCCGAAGATATCAAACAGAGGATCCCCATGGGATCAAACAATGGTCCAATCAGGACAATCAGAAGTCCACGAAGGACTAAGACCCAAACAGGGTCAACAGAAGCAGCTGCAATATCCCTATAGGCACCTATTCAATCCATGACTGAACTATGACTGCAGGCTAACAGATACATAACTTCCTTTCCAAAAGCTTTAAATATCATTTAGGCATAACATGGCCTGACAACCAATATCGATATATATGTATACACATAATAAAATCAAATCTCCAGAAGCATTTAGCCAATTCTAAATCTTGCCAATACAAGATTAAAATATCGAATCAAGCACAAAATACATTCAAATTACTACTTTCATGAACATGAAATCATATATAATCTTATCACATCCACTATGAGTGTCTAAAACGGCACATAAACACATAGTCATTTCAGAGAGACGTACCTGCATGGTTCCTTATAGCCATCTCACTTGCTCTATTGTACTCAATTTAATCCCAACATATATATTCAACCAATACATCAAATACATATATTCAGTTACAAATCTGATATCAATATCTACCTACACCATTTCAAATCATTTTAGCGCCTATAGATGCATATAAGTTCAATGTCATTATCACATATCTAAATACATAATCTTAAAACACCAATATGTTAAAGCAAACACGTGTAAGTACATAACATTTAATCGTTGATTTTCTCATAATACCATAAGAGCATAAATATAAAACTATGTCTACTCCATTTATAATAATGATATTCATTTTTGTTATTCAAGTATCAAACAAAGATTCATAAAGAAACGAGTATTTTCCAATATTTCTCAATTCCTTATATTTTAAGATATTTCCATTCTTTACATGTTTGTCTTACATTTATACTAATAGCCTACTACTATACTAATTACATTCTCACTTGTTTTGTATTAAGACATTATAATCTTCAATTACCGTATATTAAATTCCAAAATAATCATCTTTTTACTCTATCATGATCTCTTACGTATCAAATAACTTCTTTGTTTAATATCTTAGCAAATTGCATCATGAAAGATAATAGCATATATGAAGTTAAAATACTTCCTAACCCGATACTTGTACAAGTTTTATAGGAAGAAATGAGAATAATACATAAGTTAATTTTAACTATCTCCAAGGAGTTCTCTTATTCCTTTTTATCTTAATCAAATACTGTATATATAACTAATTTCTTAAAACTTTAACCCTCATTACCTAAACACCTTTCTTTTACTAAACTGGAAGTTATGCAATGATAGCAACAACGTCTATTTGATAAAATTTCTTATTATTATAACAGACTTATTACCATATTATAAATTTTATCAAACCATATAATTATAGAGTAAATTCATATATCATTATGTCATCATATGTCAAGTTGAACTTATTTAAGAACAATCTTAATAAAATTTGATTCTTAGGCTAAACTATTTATTATTTTACTTTTAAATAAAGACAGAACTGACAACAAACATCCGTGAACATTGCATTTTTCAAACTTTCACCTTGAAACCTCTTTACTATCTAAACACTAGGCTTATAATTACTAAAATTTTCGATTATAACATGTTGCTAATTTACTCAAGAATTACATCGTTATAAGTTAAACAATTAGTTTTTAAAACAAAAACGATTCCATTACCAATTAGGCTCTTTCTAATAACTAAAAGTTGTGTTTAAACCATTTCCTACATAATTAATAGTGTAAAAGAGTAACGATCGAAAGACAATATAGCATTACTTTACGGTTAAACTAATTACACAACCAAAAGAATAAGTCAAGTAATTTACTTTCACTATCTTCTTAAGAAAATTTGCCTATTCATATGTTTAACATGACATGAAATTCCAAATTAGACATAAATCTCACATTCTATCATATAAGACAAGATTTTAACGCCAAATATAACTAATTCCCTGAATTTATTATTTAATATAACTTTACTTCAAGGAATTTCCTATAACAGAGCAACAAAACTCACTCATATCCACTAAAGGATAAGAATCAAAAGATTTATCAGAATTTCAATATACACATTCAACAAAGACGTCATTTAATTATTATTTTTTTTCCAAGGTATTAACTATGCTGCCATAAACTTTACAATCAAAATTGATGAGATAAACTGATATAGATCTTATACAATTTAATTCATCTTCACCAAGACTAAACCTAAGCCATCTAACCATAGGCAACATCTCAGTTTTCTTCTTTTTATTTGTCTCTCTCTAGTTAACTTTTCAAACACCCATGTTTAATGTCAACGTCCTTATAGTCATACAATTTTTACTTCATTTCCAGACTAATAATTATGCTATAGAATATAGTTCAATTAAACTAAATCTAGTGATGAGTACTTGTATAATCTCAGTCATGCAAACCTTAAGTTTTCTATCCATAATAGCATAACAATTTAACCAAATCTTACTTCCAAATTATACACAAAATCGAATTGCTAACATAGTTCCCATACCGTAAAAATTAAACCTCCTCATGCTCTCTCCATTCTGCCTCGCCGGAGACTCGCCGGAAAACTACCGAAGCCATCCACCGGGAGATCAAGCCACTGGCAATGTTTCGGCGACACTCACGCGCCTCCACGCTGCCGTCGTTCATCGGGATCGAAACGTGAAGCTCCCGCCCTCACCATCGCCGATCTCCCTGCTGTCGGTGAGTGGGGACGATCGGCGACCACCGAAAGAGCTGCCTCAACCTCACGATCCCACTGGTGCCGTCAGCCCCTTCCAACGCCGTCGGGGATCGCCGAAAATAGGAGATCGATCCGGTTGAAAAGAAAAGAAAAAGAAACAGCTGCCGGAGGGAAGGGACGGCGAGGAGAGAAAGGCCGGTGGCCGAGGTAGTGGCAGCTGCACCGATCGCCGGCCAGAGCGCCGCTGATCGGCTCCAACGCCTCCCCTCCGCCTCCCTTCTCTTCCTTTTCTTTTTCCTCTTTTATTTCAACCACACAATCATTTTTTTTAAATCTCACTATACCCTTCTTTTTATTATACCCCAATAATTCTTAGATAAGTCTTAAAAATATCCACCATTAGGATTAAAATATTTATTATTATTATCATTGTATCTTAATTTTCATAATAGGTTTTAATTAACAATCATTAAATTAAAACCCGAAAACATAATCAATCCAAATTTATTTTTGGGGCGTTACATAAGCAGATTGGGAGTTGGTGGAAGATGACATACTTCTTACTTCTTAGGCAGTTAGGCTTGTCGAAGGATAACTGGATAAAGGAGGTGACGAGGTGGTAGTGATCACTGACCGGCGATAAGGCGATGGAGGCGGCCAAAAAATCTTAAGGGTTGCGGAGATGATCGTGAATCACAGATTTTAGAAGAGGAAATGAATAAGAAAATTAGGTTTTTTTTTATTTATATACTTAGTAAATTGAGTTGGTCAGTCGGGTCAGTTTTAGAAGGTTTTTACCCGATCCGACCCAAACCCAAAAATTTCACAAACCTTCTATCTGAACCGACCCTACCAACCCGATTAACCTCACCCGAATATGTCGATTCAGTTCGGATTGATCGAGTCGGGTCGGTTTTTGCACACCCCTAATGCACACAAATTCGAACCATTAGAACAAGAATGAAAATTTGATCTAAAGGCCTAAAATTTGCAAGGACCACAGTGCTTACACCTCTAAATGAATCAATTTTATAAATAAATTAAAATATCTCTTTTATTTGTTGAGAAAATTATTATTAATGTCATAAAAATTGACTAATTTACATCATTAAATTATAATTTATTGAAGGAGTTTGGGATATGCCCATAACTCACAAGACGAGAAATTAATCTCGATATAAACATGATAATATTGAGATAGAAAATATGTAAGGGCCTGAATGCCAGGTTAGCCTTAAATAGTATTTTCCAAAAGTGAATAGTAAATCCGAGTTAAAAAGTACATCTGAAGGTAAAAAATATTTTATTGGGCTATCGAAAAATATGAATTACAGGTAGTCTGGGGTTAAAATTTAAAGTGAAATTGAGATCAAATAGATCTTCAAAAGTTAAAAACATGAAAAACAAAACGGATCGGATCGGTTTTAGGTTAACTAGTTTGACCAAAGTTTTGACTGAGCTGTTAAAAATAGCAAATCAAGTCTTAAAATTGCCAAAAATTGTAGATATGCCTAAAATAATGTGTAGATTATTTTGGTTGCAAAAAGTAAAATTTTTGGTAACATAGATATTTTTCAATCGGATCGATTTAATCGAACCAAATAAAAAATGGACTCCGATTGGGATGAAATTTTGTGTACAACCTATTTTTGATGTGATAAGAATTATGAAATCAGTTTTGAAGTGGTTTGGAGTTGAAAAGTTGGAGAAATTAATTAGAATCATTTATCGGGTAATTAATGGGCCTTGATTTAATTGAATCAAGCCCATTATTTAAACCAAGCCCAAGCCTATTTGAGAGAAGTATAAAAGGGCAGCAGTAAAACGTGGGAACTAGAATTTTCCAGCTTTTTCTCCTTCTTCTCCAAGCCGAAATCACCATAACTCATTTTTATTCATGATTTCCTTCATTTACTCTCTTGATTCAAGCACAAGAATTAATCTTCAGCATTTCTAGTTGTTGGATCTATCTTCAAACCAGTGATTAAAGGAAGATAAACAAGAAAAATCAAGTGATAAAGGCTTATGTGTCAATTGAAGATAGGAGAAATTATTGATTTTAATTTTATTTTAAGGTGTCTACTACTAGTTTTTAGTGCGTAAAATCCATTTTTGAGGTCAATTTTAGCAAAAACTATTGATATCTTAGTGTTTCTTTGGATGAAGATTTCAACCATGTGAAGTTTTCTATGGTGATGGATGTTTTGCTAAAGCTTAAGGCATGAAAAGAAAGCTTAAGGAAGGTTAAGCATGAGAAAATAGGTAAGTGGCTATGAAATCTTATAATTTTTCTTTAATTGGATAAATTTTTCATTATGTAATTTAAGGAAAAAATTGTTAAATGCATGTATAATTGAATTAACTTTAGAATAATGAAATTGGACCTTAAATAAGCATGCTTGAAAGCTTAAATAAATTTAAAAGAATTTATATGGTAACTTAGCATGGTGGCCGAATTTTGTTCCTAAAGAAAAAAAATATGTATGTTATGTATTTTGATGAAATTAAGTCATAAAATGATGATAAACATAAAATAATGTATCCATAAATTTTTATAGAATTTATGAAATTTATTTAAATATTTTTGAAATAAATGATTGATTATGTACAATGTAAATTTGATGAATATTAGTGAAATAATTCATGAAATAAGTGGAAATGGCACCCGTAAATTTTTGTAGAATTTTTAGAATTTATTGAAATATTTTAAAGAAAATATTTAAATATGTACAAAATAAATATATTGAATTATTGAGTTATAATTCATAATTTAAGTAAAAAATAATGAAATATATTGATATCATTCATAAACTGTCCAAAATTAGTTAAAAAGATTGACTTGCTAATTTATTAAAATAAAAAGACCATAAAAAGTATCATGTGTAGAATGACCGTGTTGAATTATTGAGAAATAATTCATAATTCAACAATAAAATGGTGAATTATTATAAAATAATTCACAAATCGTATAAAAGTATTGCATATTCCAAATGACTGCAATTTCAGACAGAAAAAGTAAAAAAATTATTAAAAGTTAAAAAGATAAAATGAAACGTAAAGTCAAAATATTGAATTATTAAGAAATAATTCATAAATTGCTAAGAAATGGTGAATTATAATGATATAATTCATATAGTGTGTAAAAGTATGAAAGAATAACTGGACAAAGTAGAAAAATAAAAAGACACTGAAAAACTATAATATGTAAAGTGATTGTGGTGAATTATATTGTCATAATTCACAAACTGTATATAAGATATTGAAAAAGTGACTGAAAAGAAAAATTCCTAAATAGTCAAAAGTACTGAAAAGATTAACTGACAAAATATACTGATTGAAAAAGTATTTATAATTGTTTGAAATTGAAAGTAAATGATTTTGCCTTTAGCAATAGTCAGGCAGTAAAAATTTTGTTCAGGATAAAATTGACTAGCCATAGGGACGCCCTATACCGCTGTGCAAGTCATGGCGACTTGCTTTGCTATGGTAGAATCTTTAATCTCCATAGCCTCTGTTATACTATTATTATATGCTCTATGAGAAATGGTCATTTGGGATCATTTCTCAATACTGTTTTGTATGTGTTCCTGTGGGGTTTACGTCCCTTATATCCTATCTGAAAAATTTTGTCGGAATTGTACTGGGGGCAATAGTATAATAAGAATAAGTTAAAAGTGTAAACAAAGAAAACTAAAAGTGAAGTTAAAAGTAAAAAATGAATTAACTGAAAGAAATAAAAAGTTTTGGGGCAAAAATGTAATTTTTTCAAAAATTATACTTAATGAACAAAAATGAAAAGAAAATATTTTACAAGGATAAAATGACAATTTAACGACCAAACAGTCCAAAAATAAGATTCGGTAAAGAAAAATGACTAAAATATAATTTTACATAAAAAAATCAAAATAAAGACTAATTGGTGTAATGTATATCAATTAATAATTTGAAAGTGAAAAATTTGTGAAATAATATCAATATCTTAATTAATGTCCAAAAAAAGCAATTCAGTAATTAATTGAGAATTAATGATAAAAAAATAGCATATTGTATAAAAAGGTCAATCAAGGACTAGACATAACTTTTATAAGCCAAAAATCAACTGAAAAAGTAAAAAAATAAGCAAGTTAATGACAATTTTGCAATTAACATATAAAAATAGCAATTTTGTAATAATTGTGTAAAAATGATCTTTTTGTAATGAAATGAAGAAATAAAGGCTTAATTGCAAAGTTTTTAAAAATAATTGCATTACTTTGCATTAAATGTTAAAAGTATTAATAATTATATTTTGATAAATAACAAAAAAGTCAAAGTGAAAATAAATGAACCAATGACAAAACCGTAATTAAAGTGTAAAAAGAATAATTCTGAAATTAAGTGAAGATGAAGAATTTAATTAGAAAATTTGCCATAATAGTGGCAATTAATAGTGTAAAATGCCAAATGAAATAATAATTGTACCAGACTGATTAAATAAGAAATTCTGCCTAAAAGTTAAAGT
Organism: Excoecaria agallocha; assembly: GCA_037975025.1. Lineage (NCBI taxonomy): Eukaryota > Viridiplantae > Streptophyta > Magnoliopsida > Malpighiales > Euphorbiaceae > Excoecaria > Excoecaria agallocha. The sequence goes on along the minus strand of CM075807.1, from coordinate 118,536,779 downwards.
CAATCCCAATTAAAAGGCTATACACCAAAAGTTAAGTGATAAGTGAAAGTAAGAATAGTAATGACAAATCTTGTAATTAAGATTGCAAAAAGGATATTTTTCTAATAAATTGAAAAGTTTAAGATCAAAGTGATAAGTTTACTAAAATTCTTGTAATACTTTAAAAATATTGTTAAAAATATTAAAAGAGCTTTTGATAAAACCAAAATAGTTTTTAGCGTAATTAATATAATTATGTTATTTGAAAAATTCTTCGATTCATAGTCACCACTGAGCATATTTAGTGCTCAGTACATAGTGTTTACTACGTACAAGTTCTGAAAAGTAGCTGGAGCATGGTACACAACAGAGCGAAGTTTGAAGAGAAAGAAATAGTTGTATTTATTCAATATTTTTGGCATGTATATATTTAAATAGTTGAAGTAAAAGATTGGATTGTATTTATTCAGTAGGTTGATGGGTATATGAATGTATGTGTTTTGTTTGGAAGTGGATTTGAATGGATAGGATGATATGGAATTTGTCAGGAAATTATTTTGAGTGGATGTGATTAATGTGTAAATGAATGTCTGAATTCTATATATACTTCGTTAAAGACTGTTGTGCCTTGAGGCTGCATTTATTGTCTTTTTTTCAGGGGAGGCTATTAAGTATATAGTCATTATGTTGTCGATTTTTTGACGAAATGAATAGTATTTTGTTAGACAGTTATAAGTTGTCAAATTAGTTTATGATTTTGAATTATGGACAAGTTTTGACAGTCCACAAATTGTGTGGTTAAGCAATTGATATTTAAAAAAAATCCGGCCAATCGCGTTAATCGAAAAAGACTATTCAGTAAGGGTGTTACAAAATTATATATATATATATGAGATCAGTTTCGTATTGGAATTCCCCATAATTAGGGAATATGCTATTTAATACGTATTAATGAGGGAAGTTACCAAAATTGATTTTGGTAACTGACATATTAATGGGATATTATTTCCTACTTAATAATGGACTTATTTCTATTATTAATGTTTAATAACTGTCAATTTAATTCTCATCATAATTAAGGTAATATATGTTACCTTAATTAGAGCCCTATATAAGGGCTAAATTTCGTCATTTGGAAAGATGAGAGAAAATTAGAGATACTGAAACTCTGTCGGTTTATCTCATCACGTATTCTCTCTTTGTCTAAGGGGCTTTTAGTTCATGGATCAATACTTTCATCGTATAGTTTGTGACACATGGGTGAAAGACTTTGCCAGTAATGTGAAATAATCATTTTTCATTTCTATGATTTGCATTTCGAGAGATATTTATATTTACTTCTTATAATATATCGTGATATATTTTTTCCCTTCATTGGTATCAAAGCCCATATTTTTGCATTTCGGTTTTTTTATTTTTTAGATATGTCTTTTTTTGTGAACATTCAAATATGATTTCAGACTAAATAATATGCATATTGATACTGTAGATGCATGTATGTATATTTTTTTGGTCTGTATATTTTTTGTGTGTATTTGTACATGAAAAAAATAATTTAAAAATTCGTAATTAAAATTTCATGTGAAATTTTTTATTTTTGACTATACCATTGGATTCAGGGACCTTGAAAATCTCACCCTAGAAAAAATCTTATGGCTTTAAACCACCGAGAAGGCGATGCATAGCATGCATGTGCCATCAGTGCTGGGTGTGTGCCAGAGGATGCGTCCTTGGCACACACCAAACCCACACGCCTAAGGGACGCATCACTAAGCGATGTGGCTCAATCGCAGTATGACACGTGGCCTAATGTGAAGAGCAACGTGTCAGCTGATGTGGCAGGTGAATCAAGATCATACCACATGTCACCACGTGGACAAACCAAATGTTGCCATATGGCAGCCTATGGAGTGACTGTAATGGCCCCAATATCGGGTCAGTCGTGAATAGTATTCTTCGACAGTGAATAGTATTTTCTGGGCCCGAGAGGACACCCAAAAGTCAAAAATATTTTATTGGATCATTTGAAAGGAATGGTCATGGTGAGTCTAGGGTTGAAATTTGAAGTGAATTTGAGGTCAAATGAGCCTCCAAAAGTCAAAAATACGAAAAAGGTAGCGAATCAATTTCCCTGATATGGAAGGAGACTTGATTTTGCATAAATAATTAAAAATAGTAAATGAACTTTGAATATTGTCATATTTTGCGTGCCAACATGAATTTTTATGTAGAATATTTTGGTGATGAGAATGAAATTTTTCGGTGACACCGGCAGTTGCCGAATCGAACCAATAAGTTTGAATCGGATCGATAATGGACTCTGATTGAGCCAAAAATTTATGTACTATCCATTTTTGATATTTTAAGAATGATGGAATTAAAATTGAAGTGATTTGAAGTTTGAAAGAGAGAGAAATTTAATTGGGCTTTAAAAAGACCTTAATGGGCCTTAAGGTTTAAATAGGCAAAGCCCATTCATTTAAGCCCAATTTTGGCCCATCAAGAGAGAGTATATAAGGCTAAAAATCTGGAGAATTTCTCCAGAAATCTCCAGCTCCTTCCCCTACTTTGGTGGTCGAACCTAGGCTTTCCATTTTCTCTCTTTTGATTCTTCTTCTTTCACTCTAAATTTCCCCTAAACTTCAACATAAAAGATGAAGTTTCATCCCTCTAGATGATTATTCAAGCCTCAATCATTTTATTTGAAGGAAGGAAGCAAGAGAAATCAAGAGGGAAATGTTTAGGTATCAAAATGAGGTAAGGGATTTTCCAGGTTTTAAATTTGTTTAAGGGTACCTATAAGTAGTTTTAGATGCCTAGAATCCATTTTTATGGTTAAATTGAGCTAAAAAGGTTGATATCATAGTGTTTTCTTTGATGAAGAATTTGTCTTCCATGGGTTTTTCATGGAGATGAAAGGATTTCTTTGGTTTAAGGCATGAAAAAGGAAGCCTTAGAAAGATAAAGCATGAAAAAAGGTAAGTGACTACAAAATCCTTTAGTTTCCTAATTAATATGAATTTTTCTTAATTATGTAATTAGGGTAAAAATGTTTAAAGTAGCTAATTGATGCAATTGTGATAGGGTTATTGTAATTGGATTAGAGAAAAGATAAATGAAAAGTAAAAATGAGAGAAAGAAAAATTTAAGGTGGAAAAATGTTGATGGCCGAATTACCTAATAAAGAAAATAATGAGAATAATGCATGAAATTAATATATGTTAGCTTAATTGAATAATAGACATGATAATTGATGTCTATAAATTTTTAGAGAATATTTGAAATTTATTTGAAAATTTTTAAGATTATGTATAGCGTAGGTAATGAATGAAAATTGTGAATTAGAGTGAATTAATTAATTATTTTGATAACAAATGACAATGACTATTAAAGAATGCATAAATAAATTTTAGTGGAATTTATTGAATTGATTAGGATTTTATTGAAATTTTTATGTGAATATGTACATTGAAAATAATTGAATTTTTATTGCATAATGGTATAAAAATGACAAAAATGATGAATTAATGTGATATTAAATTAATGTCAATGACAAGAAATAAAAAGTCAACCCACGAATTTTTCGAAATAATTATTGGGTCGTGAAGATAGTGAGAATAATAAATTATTAGTAAATAATTCATGAAATAAATGGAAATGATGAAAATAAATTGAGAAGTAAATAAAAGAAAGCTAAAATAATGTTTTAAAGGGAAAAAGGACGCAAATGAAAGAAAATAAAAGTTTCGGGGCAAATTGATAATTTTGCCAAAATGGGTGATTAATGAGTAAAAATAAGTAAGAAATAGTAATAAGGATAAAATGGTAATTTCGAAGGCTTAACTGTATCAAAAGAAAAAGTTTTCTTAGTATAAGGACTAAATTGTAATTCTTACCCAAAAATGTTAAAATAAAGAATAAAGATGTATAATTGAAGGAATTATATAAATAAAATAAAAATAAATAAATATAATGACAAAATCGTAATTATATGTTTGAAATGAATAATTCGATAGAAAAAGTTAAATTATGTATTTTTGAGGCTTGGGTTAATAAACTATATTAATAGAATTTTTAATTGCATAAAAAGTAGAAAAATAATGATGTGACTAATTTATCAAAATAAATTAATCAATAAAGAATATTAAAAGAGTAAATGATTATAAAAATAATTTGCCGACGAAATAAAGCCGGCATATCGAATAACTGGAAGATTGGACTGAAAAAGGACAAAAATTGTAAAAACGTCAAGCTTAAAAGTATTGAAAATGATTCGTAAAGAATTATGTAAAAAAAATTAAAGAGAATTCATAATTTGTATAAAAAGATTGAAAAGTCCAAATGTTTGAGTGAATTATTAGAGAATAATTCACAACAGTAACTAGAAAAGATGAAGTGAAAGAAAGACAAAAGTTGTTGAAAAGTCAAAAATACTAAAAGAATGTATTCGATCAGAAAATAATGTGCAAAGAAATAAAAGAAAGAAATTAAAGATTTTTAAATAATAAAAAATATTTGCAAATATGATTGATTGTATTTGTCCTTAGCAATAGACATGTATTATGATTCTTGTTTTGGATATAATTGGCTAGCCATAGGGACATCTCTGTATCGCGGTGCAAGTCATGGCGACTTGCTTAGCTATGGGCGGGATCATTGATCTCCATAGCTTCAGTGAAAGTGAAAATATATCTGTTTCTGTTCTGTGAGACTTGATCTTTCGAGATCATTTCTCTATCTATTTAGTGGGACCTTCGGGTTCAGTCTCGAGTATCCTCTGTGAGAAACCTGTTGTATTGCACTAAGGGCACATTAAAATGAATAAATAAGTATTGTTTAATTGAATTGAATATAAGAAGTTAAAACGAAAAATGATTCGTCTGAAAGAAAATGTAAAGTTAAAATAGATCTGTAAAGATCTTTGAAAAGTATAATTAATCAGACTAAGAAAAAGAAAGGTTTTATAAGAATAAAATATTAAATCAATATTTAGTTAACCTTTTATAAGAATTTAAAAGTATATTTTGTTTCTCGTGAAGAAGATAAATTTAATTAATTGGTACCTCGTGTACCAAGCACTACTGTAAATAATGACAAGTCTGGAAAATAATATCAACTTCCCTGTTTACAGTTAAAAGCGATGATATTAACATGAAGTAAAATGTAATGCTTAGGTAATGCTTTTCTGAAAGAGAAGTTAAATGAAAAGTAAAACGATATAAAGACATAAAATTATGCACTAAGGAAAAAGTAAAAGATGTAAGTTTTAAATAAGACAATTAAATAAGGGTAAATGTATAAAAGAAGAAAATGAAAGTTTTGACTGCAAAGTACTCCAAAATAGCTATATCGCTTAGCGATAAAGCTTATAAGCCTTTGCAATAATGTATTTCTTAGATTAAAGTTAAATAAAGCAATAGAATAAACAATAAAAGTGAAGTTAGAATACAGATCGAATAATTGACTAGTAAAACAAGTATTAAACCTAATTTATTTTAGATACTAGTAAAAATACGGATACCAATGCATATTGTTAAATCAAACGATAATTAAATTATTGTGACTAAAAGATAAAACGAAGGTAACGATAAAGTAAAAGTTATGGTAAAGATTAATGTAAAGGCAAATGTAAATTCGATATTGACCCACCTAAAAAGATACTGTAAAGTAAAGTTGAAAGTTGGGAACAAAAGAGTTATAATTATTAAAATACGAGTTAGTAACGTGAATAATGTTAACCGTTGTAAAAGGCAACGTTAATCGAAACAAGAATAATAGTAGCATAAATTATGTAATTACACTTTATTCTGGAAAATTATTGGATTTATAGTCACCACTGGGCATATTTAGTGCTCAGCACGTAGTGTTTACTGCGTGCAGGTTTGGAAGTGTTGCGAGAGCATTAGTACTCGGTAGATTCAGATCCGAAGAGAAGATTCTTGTATTAATTTGATGTAAGCTTTGGCATGTATATACTATGACTATTAAGGTAAAAGAGATTACTGTAGTTTGGATATATTTATGTTAGTAATGGTTTAATATCTAATGTAAGATTTTGTTATGAACTATTTTCGTTTATGCTTATCTGTTTATAAGACTGTTGTATGATTCTGAAAAAAAAAATTTTACCGACGTGCACGCACTGTTCAGTTAGTCGGAGTGATAAGAGTGTTACAGTGACATATGGCAAAGGGCTTGCCATGTGGCTTGACATGTCATATCGTATGGCATCCACATGGCAGCATATGTGTTGAAATGTGGCAAGTGCTTCCAAAAACATGACTTGATGAGTCATTTCACGTGTCGACACGTGATCCAGTCAGGGTTCGCCACATGACAGATTATGATCCTACCACGTGGCACATGTGCGTCTACCTTGGATGCCATGTTAAAAAATGGTTGACTGCCACATGACAGATTGTGGTCTTGCCATATGGCACCTGTCAGTCTACCTGGATGACACATGTCATCTATGTGGACAAATGTGTGGTCACCTTATGTCAGGTGTGGGTCTGACGTGATGACATATGGTCTAATAGGGTCGCACGTGGCAGAGTGTCTCAGTAGGCGCGTGGTGCATGTGACGTACGAGGCCCACCCTCACCGATGTGTGAAGGCGCGTAAGCCATCTTTTGACCTTTGAATCAGCTCAATTTTTTTTTCTAATATGATTTTCTCAATTTTTTTGATTTTTTGGTCATTTTTTGAAAAATTTTTTAGGACCAAATTTTTTTTTTGGATTTTTTTCCAATAAAATTTTTTTTAAAATTGATAAAAAATGAGAAAATTATTTTACCTACCTTTTCAAATTTTTAAACTTGTTTCAAAATTATATTTTTTGGATATTTCTTTATTTGTTGATTGAAATGAGTTGCAATCATATGTGTGTTTATACATAAGTGTACTAACTATTTATATTTTGTTATGAGTAATAATTTTTTCTTATTTTTTAAATTAAAATGAGTTTCAATCACACATGTTTGTACATGAGTGTACTTACTGTTTAATTTTCTATTATGTGTGACAGAAATTGTGATGATAAGGACTCCAAGATGTCCACAGATTCCTCGAGTTATTATAGAAATAGAAGCAAAAGTGCAAACGGCTTGCAAGATCAGGATGTATAAGAAGGTTCGAGCTGAAGATATTGATGCAATAATGCATCATATTCTGTGTATACATGAAAGATGTAAGAGTGCATTTAGGTTTGTAGCCTAGAAAGGGGTGAAATCATAAGTCGCTTTTCGATATCATGTGTGAATCATTTAGTTACCATGTGGCACTTCGAAACTTATTAGTTGAGTGCTGGAGTGAACATTATGGAGAATTCATAATTTGATTTTTATATATGGTAGCTAAATAAGAAGTGTTTAGAAGCAATCTCAGTCTGAGTTGGTGCTCAGAAGTGGATGTAAAGTGTATCGCCCGTGGGTTCATGATCACACACATGATGTTCATTCGCAGTTGATGTGTATGGTCATTAATTGAGTTCTAATGACTAGGTTAGATTTGGATCTATTGAGTTTCTGAGTTATTGATATGAGTGTCAAGTTATTATTGGTTAGCGAATTTTTGGTTAGGATTTATGTTTCCTATTACTAGATTAAAGACAAGTGTATTTTATCTTATTTTATAAGTTTTTTTAGATTGTTGGATATTTAATGATTGATTAAATAAATGAGTTTATTTATCTTTTGGATATTATGTTGGCTTTTAGCATTTATTATGAATGTGTTAATTTTATTGTTAATTGCTTAGCAATATTTAATGAGTAAAACGACTGCATGATAATTGAGTTAAGACTTAGATTATCTTATAAATAATATCCTATTTTAAGTTTAAGAACTTAATGCCTAATAATCGACATTTACTATGCATGAATTTTTAACCTATAAGGTTAGATATTAGGGTTTTGAGGGTAATTGGTAACTTTAAGTAACCTTTTCGACTTTAAGCCTAATAGACAACTTTATTAGGTTAATTTTTCAGATGCACAGTAAATAACATGAACTACCTAATCTCCTTTAAAATTGTGCAACATATGTTCCATTAGTGATCGTATGATTTAAATGAAATATGTAAATCTAATATGTGCTTGAAGAGTAAGAGGCTTTAGAAACCTTAAGTTTGATTATAATTGTATCTGAGCATGGCACCATATTTAAGTATTAGCGGGACCAAGATGCCTATATGGCATGGAAAAAAGATATTTCACTATTCGTATCATATTGCTAAGTGCAAATAGATTATGGCATCACTAAGGCATTTTGCAAGTATCAAAATGCAATGAATTTGTGGATAGCATTGCAGGCAAAAAGTTTAGAGGTGTGTTTTTGACTCAGTTTTGATCACTACTGATCAACTTTTTTTATACTAATTAGAAAAGTTCGATCACATAATGCGGGAATGTAACGCCTTCTTAACTAAATTTAAGACATACACTGTTCATTAATACCCTTATAAATAATAAGTTATTATTTTGATTTTAACGGAAAATTTACAATATAACGGCTTAATTTTCCTTAATTTCCAAACCTGTAAAAGTCAAATTACACTCCCAATAATATTCCTCCTACTCCTAGACTTCAATCAATAATTCACAGCACTTCTATAATCTCAGTTCATCATAAACATTCACACATATCTAGTTCATACTATATTCATTTGCATCCATCAAACTCATACATTAAGTTAATATTACATGCCAATAATTCACATTCTTATCGTAATAATTTACATATAATTACAAAACAAAAGTCCAAAATCACGGTCTTTTATGTACATGCCATTTCTTCCTTTCATTCTCATCTTTTGGCATCTGTCCTTGTGCGCAGTTATAAAATTACACGCTAAGAAAATCTAATTACTTAGTGGTGGATACATTTACAAAGGATTTCAACTAATTTAATTTGATTATTTAATTCAGTTTAACCACTATTATTTATTAAACTTTTATAACTTCATAAATTCATAATTTATTCATTTCATGCCTAATTACTCATTAAATAGTCTCAAAACTTTTTTTTCTTTTTAGTTACAATAATTTATCAGTCAGAGTATAAATTTACCATTTTATCCCTACAATTGACTTTTTCTATTATGTTGACTGATTTTGACTTTTGCTTGACTTTTTCATTTTTATTCATTTTACCTTGATTCTAACTCAGTAAATTACTTTCGACACCAACTTAATTTTAATTTCGTAAATTAATATTTAGTCCTTGAAAATTTTTCTTAAGTGTAAAATTACCGTTTGGTCCCTATACTCTTCCTTATTTACAAATTTTGCTCTTTTTATTCAAATGGATTATTTTATTCCTTTTAATTATGTTTTATCGATAATTGACTATTTTGCCTTTCATTAGATGTAAAATTACACTTTTACCCTTGTTAAACATATATACTTCATTTTTCATCTTATACCATTTTCGTTCATATTTTCAATATTTTTAAACCTAAATTTTTCTTTTTACACAAATTTATTCAAAATTATCATTTTGTCCCTAGTTATTGACAACAGAAAAATCAATGAACCGGATAAGCGGATAAGCAAATCTAGTCATCGGAAGTGTCCACACTGCTTGGGAGTATGCAACTACTCTTCGGACTATCAATAATAAGCCGGCTAACAAAAACAGAATAATTAATATTTTTCAGAGCAATAACATAGTATAATAATATAGAGACAGAACACCGCAGGGTAAGTGCCCCTATGGCTAGCCATACTATCCTAAGGTCCTGGTTTACCCACTGATACTAAGGGCATAACTTTTTATTTATTTCATGTCATTATTATATTATTTTTCATGATAACTATCTTATAGTAACCTACACAAAATTTATTTTCCAATCATTTAAACTTCTCAACTGTACATTTTTCAAAGATATACAAAATATCATCAAAATATAGCCAAATCAATTGTTTTACTCATATTAGCCATTCAGCCACAATGAAAATTTTTACATTCATAGCCTTTACTTATTTTTTTATACTATATTTATTTTCTTATTTATTTAAACATCATTATAGCAAAATATGCTTAATTTGCACAAGATTTCACAAAGTATCACAATTTCCATCATTATGTACTTATATACATATTCACATACCCTTATTATTTTTTATTTTTATCAAGTCCATTATTCTTTTCACATCTTATATTGTCCATATATAACCAAATAAAACATTTAATATTAAGTTACATAATAATTACCTAAAGAATATCATTTGGCCATCACTAGTGTTCCCACTTTTAAATTGTTTTCTTCACTAAAATAAGTTCATACTAGTTTAAATCGCCACAATATCAAGTTATTTCAAATTAATTCATAAATTAACCCTACTTTACATAGTTACATAATAGAAGTTTCAAGGAAAAATCATAAAAAAAATTGAAATTAATTATAAATTGTATCCACTAACCTTATTTTGGCTTCCTTATCACTTATTTCACCTTGTCTTTGCCTTTTCCTTCTTTAGATTGGCCTTCCTCCTTTTGTTCTTTTTTTGGCCAAAAATACAAGGAAGAAATTTATCAATTTAACTCAACAATGAAAATAATTTAAACACGCTACTATACTTTCCTAACCCTATTCTATATGCTATTACAAAATCTCCCTCAAATTCAAGCTCAAACTCATAAAATTGTCAAAGTGTGCCTTAGAGATTTTACCTCAAATATTATGTTTCTTGACCTTCCCTTGCTACAAACTCTTTCCTATGTGAAAGATAAGTGATTTCTGAGTATGGGGATAAAATTTCAGCTGAAGATATGGAGAGAAAAAGCTTGAGAAGAAAAATGAATGGAAGAAAGGAAACCTAGAGAGAATTTCGGTTTTGAGAAGGAAAAGGGGAGATGATAGTCGAATTTTCCAGAGATTTTCTATGTGTTTCTTCCTTATATAGGGTACTAAAAATCTGCAAAAGGAGAGGCCAAGATTTAATGTGTAACTATTTAATCCAATGGCCTTAAAATTGGCCACTTGTCACTCATCTAGGGCTTTAGGCTTATCCTATCATCATGATCTCACACACACATTATCCTTACACCAAAATATCATCTCATATAAAATTTTATGATCAAATTCCCGGATTTGTCCCTCCTAATGATTCAATTTTGGTTTTTGCCTCCAAAATATGAATTTTCGATCTCGATATTGGATTTCCCTGAAATTTTTCCCCGAGAATCACTATATATTCAAGAATATATGATAAAAATTTTAGCTCATTCTGACATTATTTTGATATACTTTTGGCTTCGACAGTCTGTGCGGCCAGTTCGAAATCCAAATTTTCAGAATTGTCAAATTTCATATTTTTCAGTTCCCCATGTGTCACACACTATGAATAACTTATGTATGAAATTTAAATTCAATCGAAGGTCTCTAAGGCCTCCAATTGCTTAGTCAAGGTCTTAGTCAAACCTACGCCGAATCGTGAAATTTTTCTTCTTTTACCCTTTTAGAGGTCTATTTAACCTCATTTTTCACTTAAATTATACGACTGGACTCCATTTAACACGTACTTTCATATTTGATATTAATCTCACCTTGCTTGTCGGGTCACCCATCCTCGAATTTTTCTGGTCCGAGTACGTTTAACGGTGCACTCTTTCAAATTTTTCTATCATTATCGATTTTAATCACTACTAAACTTATCATAAAATAATTAATCATGCGTAATAATAAATTATGCATAATAAATGAAAATTTGGGGGCGTTACGGGGAACATCTAAGAGAGATGGATAAAATGATATGTGAGCTTAATGAACCTGTTCATAAGATGATCAATAAGTAGCAGGTCCAAATTGTTATCCATTTTTTACCCAAGAGTTAGGAGCATATAAAGATGCAACTAACTCATATGGACAATCTAAAGGCATTTAGGAATGTCATTTGTCATTTAGAACTTGAAAAGGATCATATAGCGGTGATTAAGATCAATGCTGAAGTGCATATGACATAGTCCCATTCTGGTAGAATGAGTTCTAACCAGAACAAGAAAATAAGCTTCAATAGGAAGGGTAAAGAAAAGGCTCAAGATCCTAAAAGATAAAAGATCAAACAGCATTACATAAGGTCCAAAGATAATGAAATGACAAATATTTCAAGAGTGAAATATTTCTTTAATTACCAACAGAAAGAACATTATGCAAGAGACTGCAATGTATCCAAATAGGTACACTATCTTGACTCATGAGTGAGTAAAAATTTATATATCTAGTCATGTCTTTCTACTGAATTTTATCCTTTATGGGTGATAGATTCAGGTGTAATGACCATGTGACAAAGGATCGTGATATTTTATCTAGTTAGTTTCTGGTTTTGCTTTAATGAAACTTGGTTTCATTTACATTTTAAGGATAACAACACACGCTATGTTTAGATGATGTTTAATATGGTTATAGTTTTGTTTCGAACGATTTCATTATTATGGATATTGATCTTGATTCATGGAATACTACTAGTTTTTCCTTAATTTCTAAAATGATTTTATACTTCACATAGTTGTGAAAATAATGTAAAATTTTGGCATGCTAAATTATACCACATTGGTTCAGATTGAATGAGTCGGTTAGCTAAAGTAGGATTGATAGGTGATTTGAATAAGCTTGAATTATCTACTTATGAGCATTACTCGAAAAGAAAACTAGTAAAGAAACAATTCAAAAAAAGGGAACTAGGATCAAAAACTCCATTGCAATTAATCTTTTTCAATGTCTGTGGTTTAATGAATATTAGGGCAAAGCATGGGATCTATTATTTTTCATCACTTATATAGATGACTGTACTAGGTATGGTCACATCTATTTGATTGCTCACAAATCCAAAGCATTGAGTTGCTTTAAAACTTTTATAGATCTTGTCAAGAATCAATTGGACAAGATGATTAAAGCTTTAAGAACGGACCGTGGTCGAGAAAATCTTTCTGAAGAATTTAAAGCTTTATGTGATGAAGAAGGGATTAAACATCAGTTTTATGATGGCCCATGTAATGCCCCTCAATATACCCTAGGAGAATTTCTCACTAATTAATTATTAGGTTGAATGTCAAATTAAGTGTAAATGAATAAGGAGGGACCTAATTGAAAAGTGTAAGGGATTGTTTTAGGGCATAATTAGAAATAAAGGAAGTTGAGGGAAAAAGGGGTAATTTTTCTAAGTAAGTGACACTTGGGCTATTAAGAATGAGGGAGAGGGATATATTTATTGGAGAGGTGGTCGGCTAAGTGGGTTGGTGGTCTTCTTCTTCTCCATTCATCTTCATCCTCTCACTCTCTCAAACCCTAAAATCTCTCTCTAAAACTCTCTCTCTAGAAGCTCTTGGTTTTTTGTCAAAAGAAGGAAGATTTAGCTAACTTGATTGTAAGGTATCCTTATCTCTTATTTTGGCTATGTATTGTTCATTAAACATAGTGATGAGTGTTCTTGGTGATGTGTTTTTATAGAAGGAGAAACAAGTAAGAGGAAAGGAAGCTACTCGAGGTTGAAGAGATTTGAAGCTTTTAAAAGGTATGGGAACTTGTATGTATGTTTGTGTGTGCTTGAGTTTTGGGCATGAAAGGTGTGTCTATTATTGCTATGATATGTTTTATATGTGGATCTTGAGCTTGAGAGTGAGTTAGAGATGAAAGATACAAGTTTTGTTGAAAAAGATAAAAACTCTGATTTAGGGATTAAAGGACCAGTCTATACTCTTTTGGCCATATCTTGAATTATAGTAGTTCAAATGGAGAAATTCTAGTTGGTATAGAAAGTAGACATCCATATATTGATTTTGTTAGAAGGAACCGAGAATTGATTTTCACTGCATGATAGTGAAATTTGGGGTTGGAATCTGGTTATGGCTATTACCTTGCTCTTGGGAACAGTCAGTGGTTTTTATTGCATATCTTAAGATTTATAAGTCTGATTTGGATAATTTTTAATGTTTTGAAAACTAAAGAAATAGGGCTAAAACTTTGTAGAAGATAATATTTTCGGAAAAAGTCTTCTTGTATGTCTAATTTGAGGTGCAATGTGAGTTTCATAATTAATTTACAGGATTTTCGAGCAATGAGCATTAAAACTGTTGAACCGTCGCTTTGTGTCGTGAGCGCAATATCAAGGAATATTCATATAGGCAATTGCTTGTTGTCACGAGCGCGATTAATATCGCAGGTGCGACAACTGTCGCGAGTGCGACTATTGCCGCGAGCAGTACAATAAGCGTTTGTTTCATATCCTTATCTATATTTTTCTCTTTTCCCCATTATAATAAGCTACTCTCGAATGTGTTACATCTATATTTGAGCGTTATCAACTTAAAAGGTTGAACAAGTATGAAATTGTATTACAGTTGTTGACGAATATACATGATTTCCTATGAATAATGCCTATGCTTATATATATTTTTCGCATCACCGAATTAACAAGCTATGGGTTAAAGTATACTGTCTTGATTATAATGCATATTTGCATAAATGGTCTTTCTATATGATAAATATGATAACTAAACTCCAGAATTGACACAGTGATATATGAATTAAATAATGCCTGGATTAAAAGTTGGTTGTGGATAGATATGCATGCCTATAGGGTTACAGTCGCAACTGCTATAGTTTGACTCTTATGAGTCCATAATTTGTCTCTAAATGAGACCATAGTTCTAACCCGAAAGGGTCCATAGATTTAATACCTTTGGGTATTTACAGATTTGATGCCTTATGGTATCCCCAGTATCCATTATCCACACCCATAAGATTTTTAAGCAGGCAATTTATAAGATGAATAACATACATACGTAGTTTGAAATAGTTTATTGGTATAAATACATTATTTTTAGTATTCTTTCTTAATAAAGTAAATGCATTTTTATTTTGTATTATTGTTGTATGCTTGGTGATAACCACTGTGAGTGGTTATCAATATGTTATATTCTTGTTTCCCCACTAAGCTTTATAGCTTAGCACAGGTATTTATCCGTGTAGGTCCGTAGGTTAGACCTTCTCTTCAGGAACAAAGCCAACAATCTCCAAAGCCAACATCAAACTAGAAAGAATAGTTTGAAGTATGAGTCTCAATTTTGTATCTTTTTGGTTATATAATGAGGTATCCTGTAGTAATATCATGTAATTATCAAGTTCTGTAAACAACAGCCTGTAATGGAACAACTTTAATCGTATATGATATGTAATGTACATGTATGTATCCCCACATGCATCATTAATAGTTGACTCACAGGATTAATGGGATATAATTATTACCAATGATCAGGATTATTTAGAAGAGTGATTACAGCCCAAGCAAATTTGCCATCTCCTATTGGGGAGATACTTTGTCAATGGCCACATATATTTTAAATCGCGTGCCCTTCAAATTAATTGCTTTCACTCTTTATGAGTTGTGAACTTGTCAAAACTCGACCTAAGTCATTTTATAATTTTGGAATTATGTTGCTTATATCTATGATACTTCAAGTAAATTTATTAAATAAGGATCAAGAGGTAAAAAGAGTATCTTTGTGCGATATTCTGACATATTAAAATTGTACGTGTTCTTGGATAAGCAAGCAAATGATTCAGTAATAGAATTTGAATTACCAAACGTCATATTTTTAGAAAATAAGTTTTTAAAGTTGGATGAAGTAAGTTAAGACTTTATTTTTTATAAAACTCAAGAAGATAAACTACCTAAATCTCTCAATCCGAGTGGGAGGAAATTGAAGAAGAAGGTAAACTCTCTTTTTAACAGTTCGGATGTTCGAGATCCATCATCCAGTTGAAGGATGAGCATGCCTAACTCCAATGGGAGTATAAACTTTTAGGATTCTTATTTGAATGGGAACGTAGAGCTTAATTCCACCAGGAGCATTCCAAACTATAATGAATATATGAGACATATTTATCAAGAATTGGAATTACAAAAAACAAAAAGGAAAAGTGTTTCATGATGATGATTTTTTTAGTTTTTTCACAAGAATGCCTAGTTAAAGATAAATTGATTAAAGCGATGGAAGAAGAAATGACATCTATGAGATTGAACAATATTTGAGAACCGACTGATCTACCTGAAGGACATAAATCAATTGGAAATAAGTGAATTCTCAAAATAAAGCGAAAAGATAATGGCAGTATCGAAAGATACAAGGCTCAACTAGTCACTAAGGGGTTTACACAACAAAATGAAATTGACTATAAGAAATTTTTTTCACCTATTGTTAGATTTACGTTGATAAGGTTGATTCTAGCCTTGGTGGATAGTTTGGATCTAAAACTATATTAAATGGATATAAATATTGCTTTCCTCAATGGAGAATTAAAAGAAAAAATCTATATAGAGCAGTGACCGATGTCTAGTAAGTATATTAGATCAGCTAGTAATATAAAAAAATATAGATTAAGATCCCAAATATCATACCCAAGGGAACATGGATTTATAAGAAGAATATCTATGTATGAATTAAATTAATCCGAGATTGTTTTCCAAATGTTTTTGATTTAAAGGCAAAAGTTAAACTAAATAAGCAATTAAACAAAACGAAAACTAAAATTAAACTAACATAAATTAAAATAATAACTGAAATTCTCTTGCTAAAGAAACTATCCACCTTAACTTTCATTGTAATGACTCAAATTCAATAGGAACATCAATGATTATGGAAAAACTAGATAACAAAATAAGATATCTTTATGCAAGAATAGACAAATCTAATACTTAGCATAAAAATCTAATTTTACTCCCTAAATATTCATTGAACTCTTTTGCAAGTAAATTCAACTCCAATTTATTCTTAGTTCCTTCTCTCTAAGTATTAATCAATATTTTCAATACATAATTACCTCAAAACCAGAAAATAATCATGCATTGACACTAAAGAGTTAACACAAGAACATGCAAATCATTAACTATGTCTAAATTAATTATTAGTTATTGAATCAATAAACCAACAATCATTCTCAACATAATTAAAGATAATAATATGCTTAAAACCAAGAAATAATCAATCGATATTGAAGTTAAAGCTCAAAATAAAGTCATAACAATGAAAATAAAAGATTCAAGTATCCATTAGCAAAAGAAGAAAAACTACTTCCTAAACATCTTGAAAACTAAAGCTAAACTAATTAGAAGAATAAAAAACAAAGAGTTAAAGAAGCTCCCTCAATCAACTTGTACAGAAAAATCAAAGAAACCCTCAAGCTCTTTGGTTTTGTTCTTCATAAATAACAAAAATGTAAAACTAATTCAACTAAGTAAAAGAAATTGTTTATTGATGATTCTCCTACTTCATGATTTGTTCTGGTGTTTTGAATGTCTATTTATAGGCATTGAAGAAGAATTCTACCTTCTATAGCTTCCCATTTCATAGCAGGAAAAGGATTCCAATTAAAAAGGAAGTTACGTCGAAGTTGGACTCTGGATGCACGACCACTTGATTAAAGAAGGAAATTGATACACTGCAGTGCATTCTTTTCCATGGGTTATATGACCACTCAACTTATTTGGCCTTCCTATGCATAACTGTGCATGGGCAACATCCAAGGTGCACGGACACTTGAGATTTTTCTTTTTTAGGTGCACGACCACTCATCACTTCTCTGGACTTCATGTATTATTTTTAGTCTTTAATTTTCCAAATTTATAGATTTGACACGGGATTTCTCACATTTTGCAATTAAAGTCCTTTTTTCTTCAATTTAATCCTAAAAAATACCAACATTTACAATTAACTCCAAAAATATAAAATTAACCAATTAAAGTCAAATTCAACCTAATTAACACAAAATTAACTCAATTAAAAACCTAAAAACATACTAAAAACATCATCTAAATCACCATTATCAAGCAACCTATAAGTTTCATTGAAGAAGGCAGCAAACATAAGGTTTACCAATTAATGAGATCAATCTATGGTCTAAAGCAATCTTCGAGATAATGGTATTTGAGATTTAATGTAACAATCATGTTGAATAAGTTCAATTGTTTGATGAAGATTATTGTGTTTATTTCAAGAACTCTAAAAAATAAATTTTTCATTTTAATATTGTTTGTAGATGACATACTTATATATGGAAATGACAAAGAATACGTAAATCAAATCAAAGATTGGTTGTCATCCAACTTTGAGATGAAAGATATAGGTTAAGCATTTTATATTCTTGGAGTTAAGATTTCAAGGGATCGCTCAAGAAGGTTATTGTCACCGTCTTAAGAGATATACATTAACAAAGTTCTTAAATGATTTAATATGCAAAATTTAAACCCTTAGACTACCCCATTATTAAGAATTAGTTTCTTAGCAAAAGTATGTATCTTGAGATGCCAGATGAAATGGAACGCTTGAGGAATGTTCCATATACCACAACTGTGGGTAGTCTAATGTATGCAATGTTATGTACAATACTTGATATATGCTATGCGATGGCCATAGTAAGTAGATATCAGTCTAATCTAGGCAAAGCACATTGAAAAGCTGTAAAGAGGATACTTAGATACCTCATAGGTACCGCATACTATTCTTTCTGCTATTAAAAAAATGATATGCAATTAAGAGGATACTCAGATGTTGATTGGGGAAGTGATGTGGATGAGAGAAAATCCACTCCAGGTTATGTGTTCTTTGATAAGAGTGAATTATATATTATTTTTAGTATGTTTTAAGTGTTTTTATTTAGTTAATTTAGTTTAATTTTAGTTAATCTTTAGTTTAAATGTTGATTTGTGTTTTTTTGGAGTTAATTATAAATTTTGATGTTCTTCAGGCATATTTTGCAAGGAAAATGACTTAAATGCAAAAAGGTAAGAAATTTGGTCAAAACTGTAAAAAGAGGAAATTCATGCTATAAAATGTTCGTGGAGTCCAGTGAGTACTTGCTTGGCCGTGCATTTAGAAGCATGTTTTCATGATTGGTCGTGTGTCTCTTGGTATTTCTTCTCAATTGGCCGTGTGTCTTTGTGCCTAAAGTCTTGCTTGGTCATGCATTGAAGGATTGAAACTTGCTTGGCTGTGTGTCTTTATCCTTTGGAAAATGCTTGGCAGTGCAACACTCTTGGGACAAGCCATGCACGGAAGTGCATGGAAGAATAAGAGAAATCTACTTAGCCGTGCACTTCCTTAGGGAAGAATGCACGACAGTGCATCATACCAAAGAAGGATTTTTGCTTGGCCGTGCAATATTGGACTCCAATGCTACGAAGGATTTCCCGATTAAGAAGAATCATTTTTCTATTTCAATTGAGGAAGTTTAGAAGGCTTTTACAACTTATTTTGCCTATAAATAGAAGATTCAAATACCAAAGCAACATCAATCATCAACTAGGAGAGTTCAATAGTTTTAGTTTTTTTTACGTAGTTTTTCTTCTATTTTTATTCAATATTTTTTTCAACTTTGTTTTAGTTTTTAAAAATGTTTAGGAAATAGTTTTTCTTCTTTTGCTAATGGATACTTGAAATTTTATATTTTCATTGTTATGACTTTATTTTGAGCTTTAATTTCAATATCAGTTGATTATTTCTTGGTTTTAAACATATTCTTATCTTTGATTGTGTTAAGATTAATTGTTGGTTTATTGATTCAATAACTAATAATTGATTTAGACATAGTTAATAATTTGCATGTTCTTGAATTAGTTCTTTAGTGTCAATGCATGATTGTTTTCTAATTTTGAGGTAGTTATGTGTTGAAATTATTGATTAATACTAAGAGAGGAGGAATTAAAAATAAACTAAAGTTGAATTTCCTTAAAAAATAGTTCAATGAATATTTAGGGTTTTAACTGGATCTTTATGCTAAGTATTGAGTTGTTCTTAACAAGAGAATTTAATACTTAAGAAAGTCTTGTTTCAAGGTATCAGGCATTATTTCATCTAGTTTTTCCATAATTACTGGTGTTCCTTTTGAATTTAAGTCATTACAATGAAAGTTAAGGTGGATAGTTTTTTTAGCAAGAGAATTTTAGTTATTGTTTTGTTTTTTAATTCATGTTAGTTTAATTTTAGTTTTTATTTTGTTTAATTGTTTATTTAGTTTAATTTTTGTCTTTAAATCGAAAACATTTGGAAAATAATATCAGATTAATTTAATTCATACATAGATATTTTTCTTAGCAATCCATGTTTTCTTGGGTACGATATTTGGGGTCTTAATCTATATTTTCTTGTATTATTAATCGATCTAGTACACTTACTTTACACCGATCATTTTTGTTTGGCAAGGGTGCCATTTTATAAAGTAGCAAGAAATAAACCTTAGTGGCCCCATCAACATTGAAAGCAGAATTTATCGCTTTCTTTGCTGCAGTATAATAGGCAGTTTTGATTGAAATGGTTTGTGAATCATTTGGGCATAACTGCCTAAGAGGAACTAGTGATAGTCTATGGTGACAGTCAGTCATCGATGGATGTATCAACATTAAGTATCAATAAATTAAAAATATTATTGCATTAGGAGAATTGAACTTACAGTACATATACTCGTTGGATATGATTGCAAATCCATTAACAAAAAACCTGTATTGAGAGATGTATTTTGAGAGACACATTAGATCTCATGGTTTGCGTAGGTTTTGATTTGTACTATTTATGTGATTCCTTAACATTATTATTTATGAATAATAATAAAGTTCATTATTTGGAAATATATGAGTATGAATGTTTATATGTGAATATTTACTATTTTTATTATATGATTGAGCATATCAGATAGAGAAATAACTCACTCATACGGGTGTTTATCTTAGTTTTGACAATGGATTGACAAAGACTAAAATGAGATAATTTTTGAACATATGATAAACTCAACAACCTGTTCAAAATAAAAGTACTATCTTGCAGAAAATACAAGATTAGTCTTGTTAAGGCGCAAGATAAACATATACATGAGATTGTATGCTTTGGATTGAGATACAAACTGGATTAAGTGTAATCTTATGATAAGTTAAAGGTAAGTATCATGTTCTGTCCAAAAACAAAAAGTAATCCTGAAAGAAGTGGATTAAAGTTGAATGCTTCAGTGCATTGCAACCTTATGCTTCTGTATGGTGTTAAATAATAATAAGATATGCGCTCATTTAAGGAAAAGGAGAAAATACCATAGCACATACAACATACCATGTGTGCTTAAGTTGATCAAGTGAAGAAAATTTTATGTGAATGATCTCAAAATTTTTCTAGTGTGAGACCTCAATTTTCGACCCTCAAGACCCTTAACTTATACCAGAAGTATAGTTCAGTATGACTAACTTAGTTAGTCTCTAAAAGGTCATGAAAAAATTTTAGCCCGACGGATCCAACTAGAAAAGCGAGTTGAACTATGATGGATGGTATACAGTAAAAGGGAAAGATGTTTTTCAATCATATTTGGTAGTTTTGTGGTTCACCAATATACCTATTGTAGTCTTTATAAGTAGAGATATAATAGTGAACACGAAATTATTTTTATGAGATCATGAGATAAAATAATGAATGTGAGAAAATTATATAGAGTTTGGCATATAATTATGAGAAAATCTTATTTTTTTAGACGCTATATATACCTAATAGGTGTATAGCATTAATGTTCTCGGCGTGTACCGGTCATACGAACTATCTATCTCTATGATTGGAGAGAATGACTGAAAATCATTTCTTCATGTGCGAGTGAGAGACGAAAAAGTTTGTGATACGTCCATAATTCACGAGACGAGAAATTAATTCCGATATAAATGTAATAATATCGAGATAGGAATATATATATATATATATATATATGAGATTAGTTCCATATTGGAATTCCTCATAATTATGGAATATGCTATTTAATACGTATTAATGAGGGAAGTTACCAAAATTGACTTTGGTAACTGACATATTAATGAGATATTATTTCCTACTTAATAATGTATTTATTTCTATTATTAATGTTTAGTAACTGCCAATTTAATTCTCATCATAATTAAGGTAATTTATGTTACCTTAATTGGAGCCCTATATAAGAGCTAAATTTTTTCATTTAGAAAGAAGAGAGAAAATTAGAGATATCGAAACTCTGTCAGTTTGTCTTCTTATTTATTCTCCTTTTATCTAAGAGATTTTTAGTTCGTGAATCTATACTTTCATCTCGTAGTTTGTGACACATGGATGAAAGGCTTTGCTGGTAACGTAAAACAATCGATTTTTACTTCAACGATCTGTGTTTCGAAAGATATTTATGTTTACTTCTCGTAATATATTTTTTTCCTTCATTCATATAATCACATTCACTTGAATGATTTTTTAAATTTTTATCAAATTGATTTTTTTTTATCTTAAATTAATTGAAGTCTAGGTATATAACTATTGCTCAAAAAAATGCTAAAAAAATTATTCACTAAATATTCCAAGGTTAACTAAATATTCACTAGCAAATGATTTTTAATTTAAGCAGAAATTGAATATCTATTTCAAAATTTTAACTAAATGTTTTATAATTAATCGTTTATATATTTTGAAATTTATTTTTATTTTAAACAGATATATATTTTTTAAATCTATCTTCATCATATTCGTTCGTACAATATATATATATATATATATATATATATATATATATATATATATATATATATATATATATATATATTTGACATAAGCAAGCCCACAGGCCCATGATACTCAACAGAAATCCAAACAAAATAAGCCTCGGCCTCTCCTTTAGCGGCTGCGCTGAATCACCATCTTCTCCACTTTCAGCTATTTTGCTCAAAATACCAAGTTCTTTTTTTGGCCTGATTTTCGTCTCCCTCTGGTCCAAAACTTTCATCACAATGTACAAAAAACCTTGAGAATCTGCCTCCATGAATGGAGACCTCACCGGCTTCTGATTCACCAGGATGAGAAAATTAACGCCCATTATTCTTCCAGGTGAGTCTTCGATCCTACTCCTCCATTACCACCTTCTTAAAAATCCCTTTTCCACTTCCTCAACGGCTCCTCTTCCGGTGGACACAGAACCACCTGATCTCTCCTCCCAGCTTTTCGCAATTCTCTCTCACCCAAATTGGCAAAAACACCCGTCTCTCCGCAGCTTAATTACCAATATATCTCCTTCTCACGTATCCTTACTCTTTAGCTGTAACCCTAATCTCGATCCCCAAATTGCTCTCAAGTTTTTTCATTTTATAGAAAGAAAACCTGGGTTTAAGCACAGTGTCCAATCCCATTCATCTCTTTTGAACATTTTGATTCTCAATAAGTTTTTTGGTGTTTCTGAGAAAATCCGTATTTCCATGATTAAAAGTTGCGTTTCTATTGATGATATTAGGGTTGCATTAAATTGCTTACGGGAAATGAATAGAGATGATAATGAACTAAAGTTTAAGCTCAGTATTAGGACTTATAATGAGCTACTAATGATGTTAGCCAGGTTTCTTTTAATTGATGAAATGAAGAGAGTCTATAAAGATATGCTCAATAACATGGTTGTACCAAATATATATACTTTAAACACTATGGTTAATGCCTATTGTAAGATGGGTAATGTAGCCGAGGCGCATTTCTATGTGAGTAAGATTTTGCAGGCAGGCTTGAGACCTGATACATTTACTTATACTTCATTGATATTGGGGCATTGCAGGAATAAAGATGTAGATAGGGCCTATAGTGTTTTTAAGATGATGCCGAGAAAGGGTTGTCAAAGAAATGAGGTTTCATACACGAACCTTATACATGGGTTTTGTGAGGCTGGAAGAGTTGATGGAGGCATTAGTTTGTTTAAGAGGATGAGGGAAGATGATTGTTATCCGACTGTACGTACTTATACGGTGCTTATAGATGCATTGTTCAAAAGTGGTAGGAAACTAGAAGCAATAGGTTTATTTGATGAGATGAGGGAGAGAGGCTGTGAGCCAAATGTTCATGCTTTTACTGTGATGATTGATGCGGTGTGTAAAGAAAAGAAGTTTGATGATGGCAGAAGAGTTTTATATGAGATGTTGGAGAAAGGTTTGGTTCCAGGTGTGGCTACCTACAATGCATTGATTGATGGCTACTGCAAGGAGGGAATGATGGAGGCTGCACAAGAAATTTTGGATCTAATGCATTCAAATAATTGTACTCCAAATGAGCTAACGTATAATGAATTAATAAGTGGTTTTTGCAGAGTGAAAAATGTGCAGAAGGCAATGGCATTATTCAGTAAAATGTTTGAGCATAGATTGACACCTACCCTGGTTACTTATAATTCATTAATCCATGGGGAGTGCAAAGTAGGTCATATAGATAGTGCTTATAGGTTGCTCAATTTGATGAAGGAAAATGGTGTTGTTCCTGACCAGTGGACTTATAGCGTTCTTATTGACAGCCTTTGTAAGAAACAGAGGATAGAGGAAGCTTGTGTTTTATTCAATTCTTTGAAGGAAAAAGGCTTAAAGGCAAATGAAGTGATATATACTGCTATAATTGACGGGTACTGCAAAGCTGGGAAGATAGACGATGCTGATTCCTTGCTAGAAAGAATGCTTGCTGAGGACTGTTTACCTAACTCATCCACATATAATGCTCTTATAGATGGATTTTGCAAGGAAAGGAAAGTACAAAAGGCAGTATTCTTGGTGGAAAAAATGACAGAGCAAGGTCTGAAACCCACAGGTCAGACATATACAATTTTTCTTTCAGCAATGTTGAAAGATGGTAATTTTGACCTTGCTGACGGGATTTTTGCTCATATGGTTTCCTTAGGGCTTGAGCCTGATGTGTATACATACACTGTATTTGTTCACACATATTGCAATACAGGGAACATAAAAGAGGCGGAGGCTATAGTGGCTAGGATGATCAAGAAAGGTGTTATGCCTGATTCACTTGCTTACACACTGTTAATAGCTGCATATGGACGTTTGGGATTATTAAATCAGGCATTTGATGTTCTCAAGCACATGTTTGATACTGGTTGTGATCCCTCACACCATACTTATTCTTTTTTAGTCAAGCATCTCCTAAAGGAAAACAAGAATGCTGCAGAACTTGATCTGGTTCCAAATGTCTCCTTGGTTGATGTTGCTGATGTTTGGAAGACAATGGAATATGAAACTGCTCTGGAACTTTTTGATAAAATGCAGGAACATGGCTGTTCACCTAATATTAACACTTATACAAAGATCATTGTAGGGCTTTGCAAAGTGGGGCGCATTGAAGTGGCCCAGAGATTATACGGTCTTATGAATGACAGAGGAATTTGTCCCAATGATGATATCTACAATTCTCTTTTTAAGTGTTGCTGTCAGATAAAAATTTATGGAGATGCATTAAGACTGTTGGATGCTATGATGCAGCATGGTCATTTACCACTTCTAGAGTCCTCAAGTTTACTTGTTTGTGGGCTATATGATGGGGGGAACAAGGAAAAGGCTAAAACAGTTTTCTGTAATTTGCTTCAATGTGAGTATAATGATGATGAAGTAGCTTGGAAGATTCTCATTGATGGTTTACTAAAGCATGGCCTTGCTGATGCATGCTCTGAATTATTTGGCATCATGGAGTCAAGGGGTTGCCAGATTCATCCTCCAACATACAAAATGCTAGTTGAAGGACTTGATGGTACATAATTCATGGTGTTTTAGAGAAATGGTTTCATTTCCTGGGATAATGGCCAGTCTCATTCCATGATAAATATGGAGATTAATGTACATAAGTGTGACTT
Organism: Excoecaria agallocha; assembly: GCA_037975025.1. Lineage (NCBI taxonomy): Eukaryota > Viridiplantae > Streptophyta > Magnoliopsida > Malpighiales > Euphorbiaceae > Excoecaria > Excoecaria agallocha. Next base: position 118,511,162 of record CM075807.1, on the reverse strand, counting down.
TGGATTCTTTAGGCATTTAAATGCCTAATAATTTCCCGGGTTTATTCATTCAATTCAAGAATCTGCCCAATGCCTGTCAATTTTGGAGCATATGTTCTATGGAAACACAAACTGTTGGATGTAGCACCAGAATTATGTACAGAGACATTTTTAGACAACAATCAAAAGGCAAGTGATTAGTGACCTCAACTTTTTTTGTTTTTCTTTTTGTTGTTTCTTTTACTTTCATTAATCATATTCTCGTTCTAAAAGAATAATACAAGTGGAAGTGAATTTAATGAAAATAATTGCATTTTACCAGCATATGTTAGACTATTTTGTACTTGGAGGCTTAGTTCATGCCCAAATGATTGATTTTAAACCGTTTCAAGAGGATAACTAGGCAAAGACTTTTTTCTTATATCTTAATTTTGACCCATGATTATTTATAAATATAACTACTATTAAGTTTTTTTTATCAGTTCATAAATGGTTATCCTTTATATCATTTCCCTTGTTCAATAATCTTTAGTGATGAGAAACTATGTTTGAACTTGTTGCTTCTTGTTATAAACTTGGGCAATTGAAATCTTAATGCAAATGCTTTTGGTCGAAAACTTGGGCAATTAAAATCTTAATACAAATGACTACAGATAATCCGGTTGGGCATAAACTTTGCAATACTAAAAACTTTTTAGAATGAAACATTTGGAGTAGGTGGACTTACATATTCAATGTGAAACTAGGATAAAAGGATGGCATGCTTCTTTTATATTTATCTTGGCTCAAGTCCACTGTGCTAGAAAAGCTTGTGCACAGGAACACAACCTTTTCTTTTCTTGCATAATGATAGGAATTTAATACTCCCTCTACCCCAGAAAGATGGTCCATCTTTTCTTTTTATTTGTCCCAAATTATAGTCCACTTTTCTTGTTATAATTATAGCTAACTTGTTAAATGTCTAATATATCCCTATTTAATGTGCATAGTAATCAACAAACATAAATTATTATTTCATGCTTTACCAATATGCCCCTAATTAATGTAGGAACTGTTGACAGACATATTTAATTTCTTATTTGTGGAGATTTGTAATAGTTATTTTTTACCTTTCGTAGTTAGGTTTAAATTATTTTGTATAAATATCTATGTAAATTTTATTGTCAATACATTGAGAATAATAAAAATTTCTCAAAATCTACATAGTATCAGAGCTATACTACCATTTTTGAAGGTTGAGTTTTTCCTTCTGCAGTAGGGTTATAGTAGATATTTTTTCGGCAACAGTAGGATTACAATAGACATTTTTTCGGCAAATGTAAAGAGGACACGTTTCATTCCTCTGTTTATGACACCGTCCTCACCAAAGAAGAGTCCAAGCCAAGTTCGGCTGGTCCACAAAATTCCGGCGCCGTCAAACCAAGCGCGTGAGTACATGCATTGCCATAGCATTTCGGCACCTCCCTCCATGCACCAACGCGTGTAGCTTCCTCCGGTCACCGTCTGTCATTGGATCTTGCCTACACCTGTTTGTCGGCCTCTTAACTCTGACCAGCATCTCTTCGGTCACTTTTGAAATTTTGATTTTTTGGGTTTCTCCTTCCATATTATGTTTCTGTTTCTTTTCACTGCCTTAGCATTTTTGGCTACTCTGATGGACAATACGACAGTTAATTTATGTAACAGAGAAAATTCCACTACCTATTCATCCAGTCATAATACTTGGATTATAGATTCTGGTGCAAACAGTCATTCGAGAAATTTTATTTCCTATTTTTCAACTAAAAATGGAGATAATGTCTGAATAGCAGATGAGTTTTTTACTCCGATATCTGGAACAAGTTTTATTAACTGTATTTTCACCATTAAATTGTCCTCTATTTTTCATGTACCTTAATTTTTTGCTATCTCCTATATGTTAGTTTTATAATTAATTCTCTTAACTGTAAAGTAAAATTTTTTCCTACACATTATATTTTACAGGACCTTAAAATAGGAGAGAGGATTGGCAGCAATAGGTTGCAAGATGACATATATATGTTGGAAAATGGTAATAGCCTAGTTTTTGGTAAAAGACAAGCTTTTTTTTGGGTGAGAGTAATGATGTAAATACAAAAATTATTCAATGGCATAGATGGTTAGGATATTCATTCTTTTTTGTCTTGGAGAAATTATATCATAACTTGTTTAAGAATGCTAAGTTTGATTTTTTTGTTTGTGATGCCTGTGAACTTGCTAACCACACTAGGAGTTCTTATTGCTTGAGTAATAATAGAAGTTCTGTTCCATTTACTATAATTCATTCTGATGTTTAGGAATCTGCTAAAAATGCTTTATTATCTTATAGTTGGTAGTTTGTTTCATTCATTGATTTTTGCACTAGAATAATTTGGGTGTATCTAATAAAAGCAAAAAGTGATGTTTTTTCTTACTTCCAATCTTTTTATCCGATGGTTTGTACTCAATTTGATGTTAAAGTAAAAGTTTTGAGAATAGATAATGGTACAGAATACATGAATACTATGTTTGATATTTGCTTGGAGTACAATGGGATGATACATCAAATTAGTTGTTCTTATACTAGCGCTCAAAATGGGATAGCTGAAAGGAAAAATAGATATCTGTTGGAAGTTGCTAGCTCTCTTATGTTTACTATGAATCTCACAAAGTCTTATTGGGGGGATACAATTCTAGCAGCTGTTTATCTTATCAATAAAATGCCTCTCAAAACTCTCGACTTTAAGAGTCCTTTAGAAGTGTTGTAAGGAAAAAAATACTTATACTGTTCTCTCTAAAGTGTTTGAGTATGTTTGTTTTGTTCATAGTAGGAATGTTGGCAAACTAGATCCAAGGGCTTTTAGATGTGTTTATTGGGTAGTCTCCAACACAAAAAGGGTTATAAGTGTTACCATCTTCCATCGAGAAAGTATTTTGTCAATATGGATGTGACTTTTAGAGAAAATAAACCTTACTTTGGTACTATCCAATAACCATTTCAGGGGGAGAGTATCGAGAGAGAAGAGGTGGTACCTCCTATTATAACTCTTGATAATCTTACCCTAGGAGAGAGTTCTGTGAGGTAGGAGGAGACTAACCTTACTTTAGGGGAGAGTTCTGTGAGAGAACAAGTTCAGGAGGAAATTACTGTTCAGAGAGAGAATATTAGAAATTTTAAATAGATCCGATTTGATGAGATATTCAAGGAGAAAAAAAAACCATCATGCAGCCTATTTTATGCCAAGAATCCTCTTCTTCTGGTCAAATCAGTCTTTTTTGAACTCTAATTCCACTAATAATTTGATAGAGAAAATGATAACAGCTTAATGCAAACAATCACACAATCAATCACACAACCAATAATCCAAAGTAGAGTCTGTATATTCCTCTCCAAACAGAGTTTGATACAATGACTGTTACAATAAGAATGAAAATGGAAATAAGAACAAGAAAAAGATAACAAACAGTAAGGGCCTATACTCCAGGAAAGGCAGCCAAACACCCTGCCTCCTTCCTTCATTCACTCACACTAAACAGTCTATACAATTCTCTAGATACCCCCTTTTCTAAAGATACCCCTATATATATTCTCCTTTTCATAGCTAATTGCTGCCAACTCCCCTTCATCCTCTTTATCAGCCTTCTTATTGGACCGTCTTGTATAAACCGAACAAGTCGTGGGCCTGTGGGCTTGACTCTCATCATGGATAGCATCTTCTTCATCATTGCCACCGGGTGGGAAAGCAGTCTTGTCCTCAAGACTGAGCTGAGAAAACTGGTGGCGGATGACAAATTCATCCTGCATAATTTCAATGAGAGCCGATGGTTGTCTAAGAAACTTTGGCAATCTAGCTAAAAATATGAGCATCCTCCAAAACATGGTAGCCGCACTAGTACCAAAGCCCAAGTCCCACCCTTGCTTATCTTGCATCCACACCAAAAGTGTTAAGCTAGCTACAACTCCCACACAGATTGCCAGTAATTGATAGTTGAAGAAACTAGACATTTCAAATGGCCCTCATCCATACCATGTAATCTCAAATAAAGGTTGTTGTTGTCTGGTTTGAGAGGAGACATCATCCACCCTTGGGCCACCAACATTAGTCGCCTCTATTTTCGCAAGACTATAAACTCCATCCTGTAATCTCAATATGAAGGCCAGCTGACTGGATCCAATGTTATGGGTGGCTCCATTATCCACTAATATAAGTGCAGGAATTTTGTTTGAGGTACCAAACATCCTCCATCGAATTTTGTCTCCTATAATTCCTTATCTCCTTCCTATAGAGCATTTATTTTGTCTATTTTTTTCTGTCTCTATTCTACAACAATAGAGGAAAATTTTTATAGATCCTAAGTGGAAGCTAGTTATGATTGAAGAAATGAATGCTTTATCCAAAAATGAGACTTGAGAATAGGGGTGTTCATCGGGCGGGTTCGGGTGAACCCGAACAACCCGAACAACACCATATATCCCAACCCTACCCTACCCTACAAATAATTCGGGCCCCTACCCGAATAACCCGCAAAAGTTCGGGCCCCACCCGAATAACCCGAACAACCCGAATTTATTTTTAAAATTATTTTTTCTTTTATTTTAAATTATAAAAATTAGGTTCGGGTCGGGTCAACCCAACCCGAACTTGGCCCATTTCCATGAAACGGTGCGTTTTGGAGGAGTTTTTTTGTTTTTCGGGTTGTTCGGGTTAATGAGGGTTTAACCCGACCCGAACAATCCCCAAATCTCCAACCCTACCCGACCCTAACAACCCTAATAACCCTATCCGAATTCTTTGTTCGGGTCGGGTTGTTCGGGTAGGGTCGGGTTTTGAACACCCCTACTTGAGAAATAGTTACTTCTCCATCAAACAAGAAATTGGTTGGTTATAAGTGAATTTTTACTGTGAAACATAAAGCTGATGGTTCGATTGAGAGGTTTAAAGCCAGATTGATGGCTAAAGGCTTCACTCAAACTTACGGAGTGGATTATCAGGAGGCATTTGCCCTTGTTGCTAAAATGAGCACGATCAGAATTTTGTTGTCCTGTGCAACTAATCTTGATTGGGATTTACAGCAGTTTGATATGAAAAATGCATTTTTTTCATGGAGATTTGGAAGAAGTATATATGGAGATCCTTCCTGGATTTGATGATGAATGTAGTCAAAGGAAGGTATGTAGACTGAAAAAACCTTATACGGATTGAAACAATCTCCTAGAGCATGATTTGATAAATTCAGTAAAACTATAATCTTTTTTGGCTACCAACAAAGTAACGTTGATCATACTCTATTCATAAGGCATAATAAGGGTAAATTCACTCTCCTCATAGTTTATGTTGATGACATTATAACGACAGGAGATGACAAAGAGGAGATGATCTGATTGATAAAGCTGTTGGTTCAGAAATTTAAGATCTAGGATCTAGAGAAATTACAATACTTCTTGGGAATTGAGGTTGCCAGATAAAAAAGGGAAATCTTTATTTCTCAGAGAGAATATACCCTGGATCTCTTGAAAGAAATTGGTATGACGGGTTGCAAACCAGCATAATTGTCTATTGATAGCAATCACAAGCTGCAAACAGAAGTTGGAAAGTCAGTTGATAAAGAGAGATATGAAAGGTTGGTTGGTAGACTCATTTATCTCTCACACACTAGGCCAAACATAGCCTACTTAGTGAGCTTGGTGAGTTAGTTCATGCATGATCCATGAGACTTTTACATGCAAGCTATCTTCCGCATTTTGTAGTATTTGAAGTTTGCCCCAGGAAAATGGTCTTTTTTACTTCAAATATGGTCATCTCCAAATAGAAGTTTTTACACATGCGGATTGGTCTGGATCTTTAGATGATAGAAGATCTAGTTCAGGCTATTGTATTCTTGTAGGAGGAAACTTAGTTGCTTGGAGAAATAAGAAGCAAAGTGTAGTTGCAAGATCGAGTGCTAAAGCAGAATACAGGACAATGGCTCAAGGTGTTTTTGAACTTTTTTGGTTGAGGAAGCTACTGGAAGAATTGAGATTATACGAGGAAAGGAGATTATCCTTATATTGTGACAACAAAGTCGCCATCAGTGTAGCTCATAATCTTGTTCAGCGTGATCGAACAAAACACATTGAAATTGATCGGTAGTTCATAAAGAAAAACCTATAAATGGTGCCTTGAGTTTGTTTCATGTGTCATTCGAAAAATAATTAGCTGATGTGTTTATAAAAGGACTCAACAATCGGACTTTTCATACGTTGGTCTGAAAGTTAGGCATGTGTGATATTTTTGCGCCAACTTGAGGGGAATGTTGATAGATATATTTAGTTCCTTATTTGTAGAGATTTGTAACAGTTATCGTTTAATTTTCCTAGTTAGGTTTAAATTCTTTTGTATAAATACTTATGTAAATTTCATTGTCAATACATTGAAAATAATAAAAACTTTTCAAAATCTGCAGGGATATATTTGGAAAAATGTATTAATCCAACCACGTTAACTTCTATTTTCTTAAATTGTCTGAAAAAAAGAAAGTGGACTATCTTTTTGGGACAGAGAGAGTAGCAGACTATCTTGGATGTAAGCTTAGTTGGAGTCCTGGTCATATACGAAGAGCTGAAATGTTGGAAAATACCTTGTCATATGAAACAGGCATTTGCATTTGTATATCATGCTTGATTAGATATAATTTGTCAATTACCCAGAGGGGGTTCCTTCTAGAGATCACAATTAAGTCTTGAGAAAAATACTGCTAGAAAGTCTGGTGTAAGTTTGGAATGTGGTGATTTTAGCAAACAAATCTCATTGCCATGGTGTTTTATCTGTAGCTTTTGCTATACTGGATGCATGGGTAGTGGTAGGAGACATTTGGTTTATATCTTACCCAGAAATTGGACCACCCAAAGTCTGGTTAGCTAACAAATTTCACTGCCATGGTGTTCTGGCTTTAGTTTTTGTTATACTAGATGAGGTTGGGTGGTGGTAGGAGACATATTTGATACCAATCTTACCAAGAAAAACTGGACCTTCCAAAAGATTTTAAATCCTTGCTAATATTTTGTTGAGTGTGGGATAGTACATTGGCCAGATGATTAGCTTGTACATAGATGGGTACATGCATACATACATGTGTGCATGTGCATATTACCTCACGGCCACTTTTAATTTGACTTGTGTGTATTTTTTAGATGCTCTCGAACATGAAGATGATGCTTTATTGCGATATGATAGATGGCTTATACCAGCTATTATATTACCTTAGAAGGATTAATAAGCAACAAGACAAATAAATATTTGAAGAACGATGATAAATGCTGCTCGCTAGTATTGACAAAGGCAGAAATTGAGATGAGTAGGAGTAACTTTTAGGAATCGAAAATTACTTGTTTGTATCCCATCCTTTTCGGTGTAAAGAGTAGTCTTGGAAGCACAGTTTAGATTGAAAATGAAAAACTATAGCAAGGAAGGTGGAAGCTTTCCAGTGTCATTTAGTATATGTTCTAGGGTGTCTTTCTTTTAAGCGCAATGTTTGGTGAGGAAAAATTGGAGGGTTGAGGACATAATATAATTTGAGTACTGTAACTTTGGTTTGAAAATGAGGAAAGATAGCAGGAGAAGCGGAGGACAACTTTGAAAGATATTTCTCTTGGTCCTTGCAAAAAGTTTTCCTTAGAAAATAAGGCACAACTTATGGCATAAAGTCAAACTTTCTACAGAAATTTGAGCAATTTGCTCAGATTTTATATTTCTATTCACTTTTTGCCCTCAAGAATAAAGGAAATTAATAAAATATCTTTTTCATTTTCTCCTCCTGTTTCATTCCATTTTTTCTCATATTCCTGGTCCCATCTCAAATTAGACAAGTTGGTGTTTCAAGAGAAGAAGGTGGTAGATTGAGATAGAGCATGTTGAATAAAAGATGGATGGATTACGGACCGGTTATATTGGGGAATCTTATACTTTTTATGAAAGCATGCTTCTACAGTATAGGGATATAGGGAAGAGATTTTATTATTGTTTTTAGTGTAATCTCAGAATTATTCTCCTTTGCTACTTTTACAGGATGGAGACTGATGTTAGCTCGAGTGACGGGCATTTCAGGGTTCTTGCTTCAGTGATAAAATATCATGGAGACAACAAGCTACCAACCTTGTGCAGATGGTAAAGGACCTTGTTTGGATATTATGTGCCTGTTGTATGCGTGATCACATCCTCTGCAGCATGCTCAGGTGCATCCTTTTTATCTTGCCCCATTATTGTTTTATCTCAATTGGATAAAATGTCATTGACTGTTCATGGTAATTGGTTATTTGCCAAACTTAGTCTAACAGTCAATTGTCAATTCAGGGTAAGTACTCTGAACACACGTTTAAATGACAACAAAAAGGAAAAAGAAGTTCCTAGAAGCTGAGAGAACTTAGAATACTGTTCGAAGTGTCAGTTTGATTAATTAGATTTTGCATTGTATCTATAGATTAGATATAGAAAAGCTGCAAGAAAATAGTAAAGCTGAACTCAGTCTCTCATATTTTTATAACATTTTCTTTTTGCTGTTTTATACTATTTCACTATGGCAGATGATGCAGCCGCATTAGTGGTGTGTCTGAGAAAATTAACTGCGACCTTGACAATGTGTGAAATTAAAGGCCTTGATCTGGACTCTTTATGGCAATCCCTTGGTTCTGTAAAACAAAAATATTTCAATTCTGCAGCTTATGCATTCCAAAGCCTTGCTTCTGTCCTTGACAACTCACTGTTTGCAACATTTTCTCTGTTGGCTATTTTCATGCCAGTGCCATGGGCAATACAATCTCACATCTCTGTGCATGTATACCAGAAATTTAGATGTCTCATCTAAAGTATGGACAGAACCTTTAATGCGTTTGTTATGCATATGATGCCATTTAGCTTAAATACAAAATCGATGAGGTAAGAGAAATCCTCGTTAGAGGTGATGCATGGTAGCAATAGCTAGGAATGTTGTTGCAGTATTATGATGTTTGACCAGGTGAATTTACATCTGGGTGTTAATGTTAGAGCAGGAGTCGGGTCAATTGCAAATCCCCAAACATTTTTCAACTGAATGTCTAAAGGGGAACCAGAGAAGGTAATGGAGCCTACTTGTGTATATCTATATATGCTGTTGACATAAAACTTTCATTTGCTTAAAAGGTGTTTTGTGAAACTTCTGTGATACAGAAATTTGTGGCATTACCTGCTGGCTGGACCTTCAAATTGCTGTTCCTGCACCAAAATCAATCAAAAGCTACTCCTGGACACATCTTCAGGTTTATGTGGGAAAATAATAATAATAACGATGATGATGAGCAAGGATGTTTCTTGCTTAGACTAAATTCTTGGACTAATCCACAGCAAGCTGCCATCTATTCCATACATGGGATTCTTTGACCGGATTGGTTCATAAATTATTTTCTTGTACCCCGTTGAGATGAGTATTTTTCCAGTAAAAGATCAGCAATTGATCTATAAAAGACGTATGCCAATCATGTCTGCCAACATGTTGGTTGGGTGCCATGTGCTGAATTAATTGATTCAATGCTCCATTCTTTGTTTTCTTTCCAGGCCCTGCTGGATCTTAACATCCACGATTTAACTCTTCCTTGGGGATTCACCTTCGCTACTATGTTTAGGGATTTGGATTGGAGGTTTCGAAATCAAGCCTGACTCAGCTCGAAGCCCACGAGAATATTTTACCATATATATGGACGGGCTTTAACATATTACTTTGACTTCGGCCCGAGTAATAGAATTTACTAGAAGAATAAATTTACATAATGTCGAAGAAATGGAAGTTATCACTTCATCAACGACACTTCTGTATTATATGTCCACGTAAATTGTTTATATGATGTATAATATTTTCTTAGAATAAAATAAATTAAAAAAAGACTAATTTTCCCCAATTTATTACAATGTTATATATACATAATTTTAGAATTTAGATTGCTTATGTTATAAAGTACTCGATAAATAGAAGATGAATAATCATTAATTGAAATTACTTGTATATAATAGGAATGTGGTTAGTAGTAAGTGTTAACATAAAAATATATGATAGTTATTCCAATGATTTCAGATGCCCCATTTCAGTTTCTTAACACCTTGTTTGTTTGGATTAGACTAGTGCGTGGGTGTAGGCCTAACAAAATTGGTCTAAATTTAAAATCCTGCAAAAAAAAAAAGATTTAAATTCAATCTAATTAAAAAAAAATACATGTTGAGGTAATCCAAAAATAATCAACTAAATATATGATCCGTTTGAATTTAATTATAATGTTCAATGGACCTCCTATAAAATGCCCAATGAATCTGGTTGTGATGTTCATTGAGTTAATCCAAAAATTACCGTTTGGACAATTATATTTTTTACTGCATTAATTTTAATATTACATTATATTAAGGATTAATTTCATTAAAAAATGGATTGATTTATATTTACGTTATATACAATTCATCTGAGCCAATCGATCTATTTGGACTATCCAATATATTTGGACTAACGTTTCTTTAATTGCAGTATTTTTTGTATCACGTTATTATAGAAAAATATTAATTTCATTAAAAAAATAGGTTAAATAAGTTGATTTATATCTGAACTATATGTAACCCATCTGGACCATCCTATCTATTTGGACTATTCAACATATTTGGACCAATGTTTTTTATTGCACTATTTTTTATATCACATTATTTTATAAAAATATTAATTTCATTAAAAAAATAGGTTAAATAAGTTGATTCACATTTGGGCTACATGCGATCCATTTGGGCTCAATGGACCTTCTCACTTTCACTCAGTCTAATTCTCCTCCTTTTCTTTCAAAATCGTTTGTCTCTTTCACCCTTGCAGTCTGTAATGTCCTGGAACCACTATCGGCATGAATAATACTTTTTGTTGGTAAATAGTGATACTAACAGTGAATAATACCATCTCAGATCCATCGAGATCCATAAAAGTTTTATGTTACTATTAGAAAGTACAATTTATGACGAGTCCGATGATATAATTAAAGCTGAAATTGAGGTCAAATGGTTCTTCAAAAGTCAAAAATAAAAATAAATCACGAGATAGAAAATTGGTCAAATTAACTTTGACCGGCTTGAAAATATTTCACGGACTTCTGAAAATTATCCAATCACATGAAATATTTTAGAATAATGAATATTAATTTTCAGAAGTAAAAAATAAAATTTTGAACACTTTTAAAATTTAAAATTTTCGGACTGGCCAAAATTATTTTGGTGCCCTGAAATCTATCGAAATGAACTCCAATTGATTAGAAATTTTAAAAATATCTTAATTATAATATTTAGGAATTTTTAAAATAATTTTGGTAAAAAAATAAAATAAAGATGGATGAGCCAAGGAAAAATGAACCAATATGCATTAAACTCATGGATTGGTCCAAATTCGTCCAATCCATTTGGACATTGGTCCATTTATGATTCATATTTTTTGATTCATTTCTGATCCGTCCATTTATGTCTCAATCTAAATCCGTCCAACCTACCCGTTTGCCACCTCTACATGGGTGGTATGATATGATGTACTCCTAGCTTTTCACTTAAATTGCTCCAAAAATTCAATGCTTCTCCAGATCAGTTCTAATAAGTTTTAGAAGTATAGTTTCTTCAAAATTTGCTCCTACAGTCAGCAAAATCAATAAACAAGTGAAAAATCCCTAAAATTGGCTGAAAAGAATTCAAAACAACAAGTAAAAGTCATCCTCAAACAAATTTCAATCCCAAAAGCTTCAACTATATTAAAATGCAAATCAAATTAGAGAACAAAATTCAAAATGATTTTCTACAAATTTATATCATAACATGGGTTTTTCAACATTCTTTTCAAACAAGAAATAATAAGTTTTTAATATTTTAAGCATACAAGAATTTTAAAATCTTAGTTCAAAATTAAATCACTACATAGAAATAAATCACCAAACCAGAATAGACATTGCACACACACATTTAAATAGGTAAGGAAAATAAGCTACCAGAAATTTTTTTCTTCATCATTTTACTTTTGTTCCATTTTCTGCTTTTGTTTTCTCTCTTTTTTTTTTGGGAAAGACTAGTATTGCTTACGAAAAATGTAGAGGTTCTTTTTACGAGAAAGCACCAGGTTCTGACCCACATACTTTCGGTTATTCAAATCACATATATTCAACCGGCTACTAACTCTACTCATATTTAAATTTTTAACGGATAGCGGAGTAAAATTTATTTTCTAATTTTCCTCTTCCTTCTTTTTTTTTTTTTAAATTAGTCAAAGATTCTGGTAATTAAATTTTCAAACCATAAACACACAAAATTACTTGATATCAACTAATTTTAACAACTACCTAAGGTGTAAAGATTCCAAATTAAATTCCATGCAAAAATCTATTTAACCTATTAAAGTAAGCCTTGAAATTATTTAATTCAAAAGAATGTTGAGGCTACTATGAGACATATGAAAAAGAATAAACCATCAAGAAGTCGACTTATTTTCTGCCTAATATTGCAACAAACTAAAACTAAATGGTTAAAAAATTGATTTTATACAAAAATTTTTCTTTGGAAAAAAGAGTAAAATTCAACAAAATACTAAGGACAATAAACCAAAAAGGCAAATTGTTAAATAATTAAAAACATAGGACAAGCGCTATGCCAATGCCACTTAAAAACCGCATCAAAAATAAAAAATTCAGCATTGGACCAAATCTTGCTTACAAAATATGAACATAAAAAATGGACACAACAGCTGAAAGTCATCATAAAAAATAGCAGCAAATTTGGTCAACATAATCAAAAGGAAAATTTCCATAATAGGCTTTCCAATATCAACACAAAATCATCATAGATAATTCAAAAATTTCAGCATATTTCAGCACAACACCACAAAAATCATAACCGTTCCTGCACAACACTTTTATTTCAAACCCTTCCCCCATACTTTCTCCTCGTGTTGTCCTCAATGCAGAATAACAAATCAATCGTGGGACGAAGGGAGACAAATAATAAAAAAATAAGGTTTAGAAATTGCCTTATGGCATGGAGAAAGGGTTCAAAGCTATTTGCGATTGCTGAGAGGGAGTGGTAGCTTCTAGCTCGTCCATTCTTCTTCTAGCAAATTTTGCTGTAACTATACATATGGAGTTATTGAGCAAACAAATCAAAGCATGAGCATACCCAATGACATACTAATAGATTAAAATAAATGACAAAGTAAATAAATCAAGTATATAAATGCAAAAAAAAAAAAGAAAAAAATTAAACTATTTTTATTTTTTTAGAAAAAAATGAAAATAAACACATTGATATCTAATCTAAGTACAATATGAAACTAAATAAAATAAGGCAAATAAGAACAAATTAACAAAAGATAAACACATAAAATTAAATAAAGACAAAAAAACAACATAGTGGACAGTGACGAGAATTAAAATTTGGGTCAAAAAATAATGCTTTTACAATTTAAAGAAAAGGAATTCAATAAGATAAAATTTGAAAGCATAATTTTTAATCACTTGGTCCAATCAAATCACCCTTTTATTTTCTTTTATTTTTTTTAAAATTCATTTTTTTATATACACATGATCTAATCTAAAGCAAAATTTAAAATTAATAATAGGAGAATAAAAAAATAAAAATCAAACAAAAAGGAGAATGAAACAAAGAAAAGGAAAATAAAAAGAAAAAAATCAAAATAAAGAGGTACTCTACTTCAATTTTGCTTGATTACAATTGGCGGCGTGGATGACTCGACTACGGTGGTTGGTCGGCGTTGCTTCTGCTGGCAGGGGTTGAGATCAATGATGTGAAGAAATGGGAGAGAGGGGGCTGAATTAAATGAGATCTACAAGTTGGTGAAAAAAAGGATTAAAAAATAGATAAATTAATTAATTAAGTGAGATTTGCAAGTTGGAGAAAAAAAAAGAAAAAATAATAAATTAAGTGAGGGAGACCTACAAATTAGTGAAGAAAACAAATGAAAAAATAGAATTATAATGGTTGGCGTGGGAAGAAAGGCAAGGAGAAAGAGTGAAGGTGAGATATGTGAGTTGAAAAAAACAAAATAAAATAATTGGAGTACTACTTTTAGGCCAAAAGTAGGTGAAGGTAGATTGTAAAAATTAATGGGTGAGAGTAAGATAAAATTCAAATTGAATAAATGGCCATTAAAGCCCTAAAGTCCAATTAAAAATAAATAAAAGGAAAGCCCTTCATCCATTAAATGCTCATTTCTAGTAACAAACCCACTATTTTCCATTGAAACTCATCCTGCAAATAGAATTCTCTAGTTAAATTCCTAAAAAAAATACACAGTAGGTGGTTGTTTTGTTTTTTTCAATTGCCTCAAGAAATAAAAATAATTTCTTCACCACCACCATATAATAGGTAAGCTAACCAACTTCCATCTCCAAAATAAAATAATAAAAAAATATTTATAAGCTTATTTAGGTAGAAGAAGGCAATAAAAAAATTGAAAATAATAAAAATTAAATCTAAACAGTAATAGCTCAGCTTGGGCAAAGCTAAGCATTGGATTTGCTCCCAAAAGCACCTTTATTTAACATATTTGGCTAGAAATTTTCAGAATTTTGAGCCTTTCAAGCTGATCTGAAAGCTCATTTCAATGTTTTTCCATTTATTACTTCCTGCAAATTGGTATTAATCGTCACATTCTTTTCAAATTTGCTAGGCTTTTTGAAAGTGGAATCCAAAAAATATGAAAGTTCAAATTGTTAAAATTATCATTCAATTTAAAAAATTCATTAATTAAAGCTTTAGTAACATCCACTTTAAAAATATTAGATACATTACAGGAATTTTTCTTAGTATCATAAACATAAAATTTAACAATTTCTCTATCAAATTTCATAGTGAGTGTACCCTCATGCACATCAATTTTTGCCTTGGCTGTAATGAGAATGGCCTTCCTAACAAAATATCTAAAGAATTTAAGAATTTTTCATCCTCCAAGCATATAAAAATCAGTAGGAAAGACTAGCCCATCAACTTAAACTGAAATATTTTTCAATACCCCTTCAGGATAAACAATAGATTTATTAGCAAGTTGAAGTACTACATTTGTCTCTTTTAATGGCCCAACATGCAAAGATGAACAAATAGATAATTTCATAATATTTATTGAAGCTCCTAAATCACACATAACTCTTTTTATCATAACATTGCCTATAGCACAAGGGATAGAAAATATATCTTGATCCTTACATTTTGAAGGTAATTTTCTTTGAATCACAACATAGATATTTTCTTCAACACTCATCCTTTCATTATCAACTAGTTTTTTCTTATTAACACATAATTCTTTAAGAAATTTAACATATTGAGGTATTTGTTTAATTGCATCAAGTAAAGGAATATTTACCTCAACTTTGCAAAAATCTCAAAAATATCATTTTCTTCATTTTTCTTCTTGGACTTGGCTAATCTCTCAAAAAAGGGGGGCTAGCTGTTCTTAAACTTTCTCCTTGGGTTGTCCATTTGGCACTACTTTCATCTCTTTTCAGCTTCTTCTTCACTTTTATGGTCACTTTTATTTTACGGGAGCTGTTCCAACTCTTTTTCACTCCTCAACATGATTGCACTCACATTTTATGTTGGATTAATAATCGATTATGAAGGCAATCTACTTTGAGTCTCTAATTTGCTTGTTGCATTCTCCATTGGGCTCAATTCTTCCTCCAAATGTGGGAAAACAGTCCTTTCCTATGGAAACTATAAATTATTAGCAGTACGTGCATTAATAATTTTTTCAAGGGACATACATGAATTTGAAGAATTTTGTTGTGATTGAGAGGGCTGTCTAGGTTGAAAATTCTAGAGAACTTATGACCATCCTCCATAACTGAAATTTGATTGACTCATCCATCATGTATTTTCAATTTTTGAATATGGGCCATAACTCCATTGTGGTTGACCTAATAATCTTTAAGGTTCATAAAAATTATCTTGGTAATAAGCTCCAACATGTTGCCTATCTTCTGCAATCAAATTCTGAACCAAAGATATTAGGTATGAGAGTTTAGAGTCAATAGAACACCAATATTCAGCCATTTAAAAGAATTAGAAGTAACATATACCAATCTCCGACAATGATGCCAAAATTTGGTGGATATCGAAACCAAAAAAAAATCATGCCAAAATTTGGTGGATATCGAAACAAAAAAAAATCTTACTTAAAACTAACTTGTAATTAGCGATGAACAGGATCAAATCCATAGGGATTGATTGAGTTTTAATTCTTTAAATAGCAAAAAAATAAAAAACTAAAATTAAATGATGGGGGTTTTGTAAACTAAGAATTAAAAATAAAATAAAAAATAAAATTAAAACAATAAAATAAAAATGCAGAAAATAAATAAAGACAAAATCAATTGATGAAAAATTTCATTTAAAGGTATTCGCAGCACATAATTCAATTTACTGATCATAGATAAAAAGATAATTCTAAAATCATTCAATAAATCGGTTATAGTCGTCAGCTTCGCACTTCCAACCTAATATTTTCGTATTAACTGGCTAATCAAGTAAGATTACAATTAACCATTAACCAATAAATAACTTTTTAACAAGCAAAAGAATTTAATTTATTGACAATATTATAATTTAGAAAGATCCAACCTAAGCCAACCAACCTATAAGTGAGATTGATTTAGATCAAATCATGCATTTACTTAATATAATAGTCATTATGAGGAAGCTATACTAATTGCTACTTATTATTGATTTCACCAAATAATTATGGATCTGACAATCTCAATTAGCTATATGTTATTTAATTAAATAAACAACGGTGCCTCATTGAACATGGAACAAATAACAATCGAGATTTGATTTCTTTAAACTATAGTAAATAACATGAACATCACAATAAAATTAAAGAAGAAATTTAATCGCAAACAATCTCACAACAATTGGTTGAATCATGCCCTTGAATTAACCTTTAACAAAAATAAATATTTAACCACTCATGGTTGTTACAAAACTAAAACAAATAATAAGAATTGAGGAACTAAAACTCATAATTAGAACTAGGGAAGAACTAGATCTGCTCCCCCTTTTATTCCTAATAAAACTCCTAAAATAGAGATAGTTCAATCCTAACCATATAAGAAAAATAAAAAAAACTAAATATAATTCAAAATTTCTAAAACTAGTGCATTTTATCTCCCAAATTAAGGTCTCAACATTCCTAATTATCAGCTAGAGTAGAGGTGCTAGCTAGGTTAAATTCGCATCGGAGACAAATTAAAACCGTAACTCCATTGTCAACTTTCTTAGGCAAGGCTTGAACTTTGACCTTGCCTTCCTGCCTTGGGTAAGGCTTTTGGGCAAGACAACTACTGAATTTTAACATGCATAAGCTTTTTACACCAAAATTGCTCCAAAAATTTAATGCTTCTCCAGATCAATTCCAATCAACCTCAAAAGTATAACTTCTTCAAAATTTAATTTTGCAGTCAGCAAAATCAATAAACTTGTGAAAAGTCCCTAAAATTGGCTGAAAAGAATGCAAAATGACAAGTAAAAGTCAAGTATAAATATACAATTTTAGTGATTTAACAATAATGTAATGCATGCTTTTATGTTTTTCTATTTGAATATGTATTATTTTAAGATACCATGATGATTTAGGGTTGTTGAATGTGTTAGAATAATATGTTAGGGCTTATGTTCCTCTATAAATGTGCATGCAATTTTTTTTTATATTTAAATTCCTTTTTGCATGTTATCTATTATTACTGTTTGATTAAAATCATGTTTTTGATGTTATAGCTATATTTGTCATGTGTTAGGGTGTTAAAATTATATCTAGGGTTTAGAATTTGTCTTTATTGCCTTTGGCTTTGAAAAAATTGCTTTCGATGTCTCTTTTCGAGTGACAAAAGGGGAAAAAACATCACAGATGGCCATCTATCAATGCGACAGACGAAAGTTCCTCCTTTTGCCTAGGGCATCCGTCGGTTTCCAAAGGCATCCATAGCTTGATTTTCTTGAATTTTTAATGTTTTTTAAATGCTTTTTTTAATCTTAAATTAAGTCATTTTTCTTTGTTTTTATTTTTAGACTCTTTTCTGTATCTTTTTGTACATATTTTATGTTTTGTATTTGTCTTTATTTTTAGTATGATTATTTTCTTTATCATTTTAATATTTATTTTCTTTTAATATGCTAATTAATTTGTTTCTTGTGTTTTGTGTGAGCAAATTACTTTGTCTTTTTGGAGTTCTTGAGGGATGATTATGCATAGGGAGTCATGTCCTAATCGGTTCATTCATTCTCTCTCTCTCTTGATTTACATTTAGGTCATCTTTATTTAATATTGCTTTATTTATTTAGTTTTGATATTTTGTTTATTTTCGGATGTATTTTCTCTTTGGCGATGTTAGTAAAAAAAGGAGATTTTGGCATGCTAACTTAACTAAGTCATTTAAAGGTTTTGTATTTAATTAAATAGAGTTTTCCTAATAAAATGGACTAATGTTCAATTTTAATCCAAAAATCACACGCGTTTTTCTCTAAAATGGGATCACTCATCCCTTGTTGTTATTAAAATTTAGTAGAGGCTCCTCATCTTTTTTATAAAAATCATATATTAGGGAACCAATATTCCCAAAACTCTATTAACTCCCCGTTTTATGCATGCCATTTCGTTTTGTATATTATCTTTCTCTTTGGGACGATTTGCTTATGCAATAATTTAAGTAGGACTTTCTATTTATTGCTTTCCTTGAATGCTTAAAATATTTATTTAAATTTATCGCAATGCATCGTGTGAAAAGGGAGATAATGGACTAATGATAAAAATTTGATTATAAGAAAACATATAATCAAGATGCAAACTAAAGTGATATTTTGAATACCGTTCTCTATTTGGTCATCAAAAGGTTGAGAATTATTTTTTAATGTCCTGTTGGGTGACGACTTCATGATATCTACCTCTTTGAGCCCATTTTAAATGTTCTCATAGATTGACCATCAATAATAATTTGTATCTAACCCTTCTTTATTGTGAAATGGGTAGCTTTTGAGTTATAGTGAGATTCATCCAGTTTTAAACCCTAAAAATGGGTTTCCAAAAATCCAACTGAAATCAGTCAAGCTTTGGCATACATCACACTGTCGATCAATAATAAATAGCCACAACAAAAAATAATAATTTTACCGACGGAATTTGACTTTTAACCAACGAAAAATACCCTCACTGACGGTTTTTTAATGTTTTACCAACGAAATGTATTCGTCGGTAAAATGCTCATAGGTAGCAATTTACCGGCGAAAAGTTCCATTATTAAACATCATATAAAAAACATTCCGTCGATAATTTTATTAAAAATACATCCAGTGTTCCTTTGCGTTGACCATTTTCCAATAGAATATTGCATGGGTAAACCGTCAATAAATTTGATAAATAAAATTTTAACTTATTTTAATATAAACAAAGATGGATTATTTTCAATCAGTAATTTTGTCGGCAAAATATGTTTAGTTTAAATGTTAAAATTATTAAAATATTTTAATGGCAGTCCAAATTGAATTCCAAATTGAAGAACACAATAAATTCAATACAAAAGTATAAAATTTAAATTAAAAATATATATTATAATTCAAAATCAATATAAACATTCTAACTCCTATACAAATATTATCAATACAAGTTTATATTGTCCACAATGTTTTACATTGTTATATATAAAATTATCTAAAATTATATTTGTACAAATATTATGTAAATCACAATATTAAAAATAAAAGATCTATCTAAACAGCAACACCGTCAAAAGATTAAAAAAAAAATAGCAAAGTGAATAGATTTTCTTACTACTAAACAGAAAGCTTTCATCTTTGACCAGATAATTCTACAGCATGGAGATTTTCAGTAGAATCGAGGATCCATTCAGAGCTCCATGATGGAGCCAAATCAACCTCCTACCGCACCAGTTCCACCTTTTGCCACTCCCACCTCTCAGCCAGTCCATCACCTTCAAGAATTCTCACAAATTCTGACATCTTAAGCCGCTCCATCGGAGAGCTTTGGGTGCACAACAATGCTACTTGGATCAGCTGCTCTACTTCAGTATCAACATACAAGTTCTGCAGGTCCGGATCAACCAACATTTCTAATATATTCTCCTTCAGAAGAGCTTTAACCTGCAAAACTCACAGTGGCGTTAATGGCATGAACAAAGGCAACAGCTTCAGTAAAAAATATGAGAAAATTCTCATATGTACTACTAAGAGAGTACGTCAATAGGAAAAAAGAAAAAAAATAATAGGTGAACTTTTTATCAGAAATTAAATTACTCGAATGAAGTCGAGTGAATCAACAACACCTACCTTTACATGGGTGTTTGGGAAGGCCGAGGTCAAAGAGTTTCCCGAGTTTTATGAACCATTTTCCGTTTTGGTATGCTAAATATGAATGCTGCCTGATCAGCAGTTGCAGCCATTGATGTAATTCTATAACCGCGAGCACAAAAAGAAATAAAAAAGTAAATGAATAAAAGAAAATCCGTTTGAACTTTGAAGGACTAGAAGATGGCAGCAAGGGCTTGTTACGACTAACTAGGGCAGCGAATGAATGGCAGCGAGCAGCGAACGAATTTTTTATATAATTATTTTATTTTATTTTTTGTAATTATTTTATATACTTATATATTTATTATAGTATAAAAATACAAAAGTCCAAACTTAATAAAGCATAATGTTTAAAGCAAGTGTTTAGCTTTTAATTTATTATCTGTTTTGATTCTCTTACTATCAGTGTAACTAAGAACTAAAACTGCTAGAAAACCTGCAGCTAAGAATATAAAAAAGCTGTTGATGATTAATAAGAAAAGTCCACATTCAGCACCATCTGTCTCTTTCTGATTTTACTGCCCTTTCTCGGATTCAAACAGATGAAAAGTTCCCTCATAACAAAATTCAAAAGTCAATTTGAATAATCATCAAATTATAAACTTATAAATAAATAAATTGGTAATGATAAACGATCAATGCAAAGCAAGCTCTATGAGCTTATTTAGGCACTTGCAGACTCAAAATTTAAGAAATAAAGCAAAAATAATAAATAAATTCAGGCCAATAACAGTGAAATGCAGAAGGCAAAATTCGTGGAGCACTCCCACAACAAGGCAAAAGAACAGCTGCTAAAAATTTCACAAAAGCCGAGAGGATTAGAAACAAACAGAGGCAGGAACCTGAAATCACAATTAAAAATCTAGCATTCAAATCTTTAACTAAACATTTGTCCACAATCTTATTATCCAAGTTACAATAGCAAGAGGGTTGAATAAAAGCATACACATCAAAACACATGATTCTAAGTGAGAATAATGTTCCTCAGGAATTTCCACCTCAATGTAGATCAAAATCTAGAAAACCAGCAAGCTGAAACTCTATGACTGGACAGATTTTCAGATTTACCACATGAAGGTGGCAAGTCCCATAAGAATATGGTTTGAAAATTTTATAGCATATTATAATGATTGATAATACACTAGATTTTTGCTCATGTATATATACGAGGATAACAAAAATTATATTCCATAACTGTTTAATACTTTATAGGATTTAATATGTATTTTAGTTAATTAAGCAATCATGTGAAATATATTTATAAAATAGCATTCTAACCATGTGCATACATTAATAACAACTTCAGTATAGATATTATATTTAGAAACTAGGACTTCGTTCACAGTTCCCAGTTTGCATTTCCAGAATATACCATAAACATTTTTAGTAAGATGAAAACTTTAGTCTTTAGTCCATTACAGTTCCATATAAATTCACCTTAGAATGAAAAGATATATATATAATGTATATAAACACAGGCTGCTGCATATATATATATATATCCTTTAAACTTCATACACACAAGTTGGCTATACCAGCAAACTTTGCTAAGAAATATTTCAACAAAAGTAGCATCTGCTTAATTCTGAATTCTATGAAGGGAAAATTCTGGTCAGTTGAGTATTTTTATAATATATATATGCAATGGAAAAGAATCAGCTAAAATACTAGGTGGTGGTAGGAGGAAATTTGCAGAAGAAAATCATTTGGAAGTTGGTGATGTTTGTTCCTTTGAACTGATCAGTAATCACAGTATTGAAAGTTGTAACCTTTAGAGGCACTGAAGATACAAACAGCAGCTCATCACATGGTCAGTTTGAATTTTTAAATCCATCACACACTTAATATATATATAAACACAGGCCTGATATTATATATACAAGGAGTCAAAAAAGAAAGACATTCCTAAAGCTCTGCCATGACGTGTCTCATAGATAAGCAACAGAAAAGGGAAAATAAGAAAAGAAAAGATGGAAAATTCAACCAGTGTATGAACAGTAGCATTAAATTTTGTTTGGTCAAAGGCCAAAGAACAGTACCTTGCGCATGCTTCTCCATACGGTCTCCAGATATCCCTTTCTTCACTGTATATTTCTCAGGGTTCTGACAAGAGGAAAAGGTCCGATGTTATTAAACCTCTTGGAAACGCTAAAAATTGCATACCTTTTTCAGCCTCACAAATAAGTATGAGCACTTCATCCATTCAATTGCCCTTGCAATATCGGAAACAGTCAACCGAACAACCTCTGCAGTCAAGTGCTCTCTCACACATGGAAGCAATCTGAAAGAATAAAGAAAAAAAAAGGAACTAGAGGAGTCACTATTTTTTAGCAAAAAAAAACAGGTTAAAAAGCAACTGAAGTTATAAGCTTCGAACTTACTGTAATTTCACCATTTCTCATCCGTTTAAGAGATTCTCATACAGATGGACCTGACACATTTATGGTTCAAAAAAGACAAACGGATATCAGATAGAAAAAAAATAAAAACAAACACAGGATAAAGGGCAGAATGTATTAGATTGCTGTATCCAGCTTCAAATCTAGATCACCAGCAAAGAAACATCATGAAGCAATAAGAAAAGCACTAGAAACAAAAATTGCCATAGACCAGATCTTTTTGCTGTGAAGCACGGCAACAGAATCAATGGATTCTGCCCCTGCCACTTTATTATGTTGGAATATGGCCCATAGGCAATCAAACTTTCCGAATGAGTAATGTTGAAGGATCAATAACAATTTTACTAATCTTTGCTCATTATATTGAACATTTTCAAGTTACAAATGCACACTGCAAGATGCTTATTTCAAAAACCAATATCCCAATAAAAGGAAAAAAAATAAAAAATAAAAGGAACAAAGTTAAGTCTTGGCCGGCGTTTTATGAGGGGTTAATTTCACTTATGATCACTAAATTTAGATTTTATTACTCAAAAGTAACTGATTTATTTTTTATATCGGAAGTATCACTGAACTTAGTACCGATTTGCATAAAAATCATGTTCACCGGTTTCTAATAATGATACTGACCGGAATAATAGCATAGCATGCCACGTCAACATCTTACCAAAATAATGACATGGTACAATATGTCGGCCACCACGCCACATGAAGAGGCCACGTCACCTGTTGATGACCCAATTTGGTTAAGACAAATGGGTTGACATGCTTCTTTTTCTCATTTATTTAGTTTAACAGGTGATGTGGTGACTGATGTGGCCTCTTCATGTAACATGGCGGTTGACGTGTTGTGCCACATTATTATTCCGGCAAGAGGTTACTGACGTAGCATGCCACATCATCATTCCAGCTAGGATTATTGTCGGAAGCTGGTGAACATGACTTTTATGCAAATCGATATTAAGTTTAGTGACACTTCTGATATAAAAAATAAATCAGTTACTTTTGAATAATAAAACCTAAGTTCAGTGACTATGAATGAAATTAACCCTTCTATGAGACATCACCCAGATTCGTCTTTGCTTACTCAATGCTATATGGTAGCACTAGGCAGATAGAGAATAAGCCAATCAAAATGTACATAAAATCCATGTGTCATTAGCAAAATGAGAATAAAAAATTCAGCACAAAAATATCATCAATGGATAATAAAAAAAATTAAAATCAAAATTACCAAATAAATAAAAATAAAATAAAAAAGTTAAACAAAAACAGATTTTCAGGTATCAAAGTCCAAGGACGGCAATGACTTTCATTCAATGTCATTTGCCAGACTCACAACTTGGGTAGCCACAAAAGGAAAAATAAAAGTGGGGGCATTAAAGATGCCACTATGTAGTGCACAATTAAATTAATTGAAGATGCCACTATGTAGTGCAATGCAGATAGCAGAGGCAGTAAAGAATATTATATTCTTATTAGTCAAATATAGAAGAAGACAGCTTAATTTCCTACACCACAGCCGGATATAAATTACTGAAAATGCAGATGTAGGCACCATTAATTGATATCACAACATCATAAACACCCGGATCTTAAGATAAAGGGCTTAATACCTCAAATACTTTTTTCTTTTCTGTAATTCCAGGCCCTGTAATCACATCAAAACCAATTTTTAGCTATATTGGATGAAGTGCCCATATTTATGAATTTGAACCTATAATGAGTTCATGCATGTGTTTACAAAAATGTGTGTGCATAAAATTTCAGAATCAAGCCTCCAATGCAGTATGGTTGTGTTCAATCTTCCTTTTCAAATTGGCATGCAGCAACTTCTGACCAGAAGCTAGTAAACATCAAAAGTAATTAAATTTTGTGAACAAAAGCCATCTTAAAATCCTACCAAATTGCAAGTTCGGCACTAACCTGCTTCAATTTTTTTTTTCTAATTTGACTCTGTGAATATGGCGTCCAGTGTCCAAATTTCTCCCTAAAATGAAGGAAAGCAGCAAGAATTTTACTTTACCCATGTCATAAAGGGAAAAAAAATTACAAGCGGATACACAACGTGAGTAGCAAGATGTGCGCATTCAGCCTTCCAGAAGGAAAATAACCCAAATATATTGAGCAAATATGTTTTTTTCCCCACTTATAAAAGAATAAATAATTATACTGAGTTGCAAAATGATGCCTTTCTAGCACT
Source organism: Excoecaria agallocha (assembly GCA_037975025.1). Lineage (NCBI taxonomy): Eukaryota > Viridiplantae > Streptophyta > Magnoliopsida > Malpighiales > Euphorbiaceae > Excoecaria > Excoecaria agallocha. Next base: position 118,486,209 of record CM075807.1, on the reverse strand, counting down.
CTAAATATGTCAAAGCTACACAGACTAAATTTCTAAACCACCACCTAATTTACGTATAGCAGTAACAACATTACACTGTCTGTGCCAAAAAACAGCTAATGAGCATAATTTAAATAAGCCAAAATAACAATCACTAATAATGAATAAAAGATAAAATCAGTTACAAGAATTCAGTAAATTGCACGAAGATCAAAAAGTAAAATATCCTTAGACCCAAATAACCCTCAAGTTTGATGAGAGGCATTAGTTTGAGCTTCATCGTCCTCTTTACGAATGCTCGTTTTACCCCATCCCGTGCTTCCCCTTTAAATCAGTAATACCCAACTGAAAAATCCTCAAATTTCTGTCAAATTGAGTGAGGGGAAATGAAATTAAAGATGAAATGAGGATAAAAAATATCAGAATTTGGTGGTTCAGATGAAACATCAAGTGATTAATGGAGGACTAGAGCTCGGTTTCAGAAGAATTAGGTGAGGAAAGAGGGCATGAAAGAAAGAAGCAGTGTGAGAACAAGAGATAGCAGAGCGAAAGAGACAGAGTTGTCGGTAGCGGCGGTGATGGAGGGCCAGCATCCCTGGTGGGAGAAGATGAACAAGAGACCGGAAGACATAGGGTCGAAAAGAAGAAAGAGGAGAGAAATAGGAAAATAACTGATTTGTTCGCTTATAGAAAATTATTTCAATTTTTCAAAAATTTTTTTTAAGTAAGATAAAAAATAAAGATTATATTTATTTTGATCAATTTTTTAAAATAAAAAATATTTTTTTTTAATTTTTAAAAATAAATAAGAAATTAAAAAATTAATAAAAAATATTTTTTAAATTTTTTAAATAATCTTAATATATATATATATATACACACACACATATGTACATATATATATATATATACATATATGTATGTATACATGCATACATACGTACATATAAATATGTATATATATATGTATATACATATACATACATATATATATGCATATGTATATTTATACATACATATATATGTATGTATATATATATATATACACATATACATATTCATATATGTACATACATATACACATACATATACATATGTATTTATATACATATATGCATATACATACATATATACATATGCACGTACATATACATGTATTTATATGTATATACATATATACATACATACATATGTATGTGTATATATATGTGTGTGTGTACATACATACACATACATATACATGTGTATGTATGTGCATACATACATACATACATACATATATGTACGTATATATACATATACATATACATATACATGTATATATGTGTATGTATGTATATATATACACATAAATATATATGTACATATATATGCATATATGTGTGTACATATATATATATACATACATATATACAAAAAATAAATATTCCTGTTTTTCATTTATTGATAAATAAACGTATTTTTTTAATTTTTTATAAAAAATTAATACTTTAATTTTCTAAAAAAATAGAAAATAGAAAATAAAAAACAGAAAATTATTTTTTGTAAGTAAACACACCCAAAATATGTTTTTACAGCTAGGGCAAAAATAATAAAAATACTTAAACACGCATCTTCTTTTGCTTTTATTTCTTTAAAAGTAGGAGTATTTTAGTCAATATAAATTAATGAACCTCTAACTACTTAAAATTTTGCAAGAGTTTTAATAAATAAAAAATATAAAAATAATAATAACAATAACAATCATAATAATAACGCAAATAATACTTAAAAAATAAAAAATAGAAAACTGTTTTCTGTAAGTAAACACACCCAAAGTATATTTTTACAGCTAGGGCAAAAATAATGAAAATACTTAAAAACACATTCTTATTTTGCTTTTATTTCTTTAAAAGTATGAGTATTTTAGTCAATATAAATTAATAAACTTCTAACTACTTAAAATTTTGCGAGAGTTTTAATAAATAAAAAATATAAAAATAATAATAACAATAACAATCATAATAATAACGCAAATAATAATAATAAAATATTTATTAAAAAGTAAAAATTTTAGGATAAAATTTATTTAACAATAAGATTAACTAATAAAAAAATATAAAGTGCCTAACATATTTTCTTAGTAAAACCCAACTTCCGAATCGAATAAATATTAACCATACAAATTAATATCTAACTGCATTTTTATTATTTTATATAAAAATATATGTATCTACTAAATTTTAGTCATATAAAAAAATATAATAAATCTATTAATATTTTAACTAGAAAATATCGTTATACATGATAACGATAAAAAATTTTAAGTTAAAAATAAAATAAAATTTAATTTTATAATAAAAATTATTATAGATTAATCTTAAATCTGATCTGAAATTTTTAAGTTAACATGAGTTAATTTATGTATTGATCGAGTTGAATATAAATAATAAAAATATACAAATCATATGCGGTCAAAAAATTTGTATATGTAATTAAAAAATAGGAGTATGACTAAAATATATTAATTTTTTTACTTAAAAACTATATATAATTAAAATGTAAAAGTATCTAGTTTTATCGATGCCAATGACCGTCGCAACAATATAATTAAATAAATGGATAAAAATAATATTTTATTAAAAAATAAAAAAATTAAATTTTAAACATTTATTTTGTAATAATAAAACTAATAGCGACGGATTACCGACGCCAATACCGTCGCAACAATTTATAGTTCCATCTACCCATATCCGTCGCTAAAGAATTAGCCAAATATGCCGCCATTATTTGACCGCTGTTATTTTCTGTCGCTAAAAATGTCTCCATTGCCTTTGTTTTCCGTAACTAATCCGTCGGTAATATCTTATTTTTAGCGACAAAAATAGAAACCGTCGGTAAATATCACTTGTAATGTAGTGTGCAATGTAGTCATTTAACCTATTTATAAATTAAAGGAAATACCAAGGGCTTCATTTGTAATTCTTTTTCAAATTCGTCTTTGTAGAGCTTTTGTGTGATTCTGTATAATTGCTTTGGTAATAAGGTTGGTTTCTACTTTTCTATATTATTTAGTAAATAGTAGATCTTTTGTTCAAGTCAAGATCTTTTGTTAATTTTGGATTGGTTAGGTCCTATTCATTTACTCTTACTTACCTTATTTACATTGTACATTAAAACCCATCAGCCTTAGATTTTGCCGGCTACTATAGCATGTGGGACTTTAGGAATTGTCAGAATGTTTTTAACTTTTTGATGATCATTGCATGCTGAGAGTAGAGGTATAAACAGAATCCTTTTCGTCCTTTGTTTATATCCAGTTTTTATTTCTTATGTATTTGGTTTTGCTCTCTATCTTTCTGTGCATAGGACTAATGGGAGTAACCAGAGTAATTAACTGGCATCTGTTAATATAAAGCATAATTCTCTGATTATTCTAGTAATTTTTGTCTATAAGAAATTTAGTCAACAAAGTAATTTACCCTAAATGCCAGTGTAAAAATATACAGCTTCAAAAATCTGAACCAATTTGGGTAGCAGATTTCCGCAGGTCTGGGAGTTTGATCAAGTCCATCAAAGATGGCTTCCAGTTGCAGAGTTGGCTTCTCCTGCAGACAAAAGTGATATCTCAGTTTGTTGTTTTCAAATAATAAATACTAGAAAAATCTGCTGGTCAGTGATTTTGTTTCACATTTAAGTAGCTCATATCTTATCATGTCATAAGATAGATAATCTTGCAGCTTGTTTTGTTCATTGAGCTCCTTTGTTCCTTTTGGTTTCAATTTGACATGCTTAGGGATTAACTCAGCTTAGACAAAGTTGCAGAAACCTTCCATTAGAGATTGGTTTATCTTGGGCTTACAGTTTAATTTTCCTTTTAACTTGCAATCTGTGATTTGTCTTTCTGCTATTATTGGTTTAATGGCTTCACTGTCCTTTTTCATTTCACATTTTTAGCTGAGCACCAAACTTAATCTTGGCAGGTTGAACTTCGTGCTTCCTCCTCATATCCTTGCATTCATGCAAGCCGCTGTTTTCCTGAGCTCTCAATCATGCAATTCTCTCCATTTGTAATTATCATGTTTTGAATAGATTTTGGTACTCCATGCAAGCTCTGTGGCATCTGAGGCAGATTTCTCAAGAAGTTTCTTTGCCAAATGTCTTTGGCTGGGGAAGAAGATCAGCTGCTTTATGTGCACTTAGTCAGAGACTGAGCAAGTGCATATCTTTACTTATTTCAGATTAGAATTCTAAATAATATTGCCAATACATGGTGACTAACAAATTCTACTCTGCAGGGGAAATGTTAGAGCCTCTGGTTTCTCTTGTTCTCCTCTTGTTTCTGTCCCTCGGTTAAATTTACAAGGTACCCATTATTTTTAATTCTGCAAATGGCCTTTTGTTTTCTCTTAAATTTGATGGGTACGAGAAATTGCTCCAGAGCAGGCAGAGTTCTAGATTGCTTAGTTCTGGTTGGGAATACGTTGCCCCTTTGCTTGATTTTTTTTTCTTTTTTATCAGGTTATGCGTGATAAATTTTGTTGGTATTCCATAAGCTCACATGTTTTAGTAGTTCTCTCTCCTTAGAAAGTCTTCAGCATAGGTAATTCTTTGATAGGAGTTGTTTTAGTGGGTAGATCACTTAGCTGGCCAAAGTAGGGTTATGTCTCACCTGACTGTTGTTGGTTCTTATTTTTGGATAAATTAATTCTGCAACTGTTATCTCATGCTATATGGCACGCCCACTGTGCTGAGTTTACACTAAACCTTTGTTATTTATTTTAGCCTTCTGTTCTTAAAACACACTTCACATTTCTCAATTATTGACATCTACTAGCTAAATCTGCATTGTGCTTCATAGCAAGAATGATTAAAAACATCTTATTACAGGTTGTTTTCCAACTTTGGCCACAATACCAGTTTGGATACATTTATGTCAAGCTCTTTCAAACGTTGCCAATGAGGTAAAGAAGAGGTTGATTCATCAGCTTTTAGGTGTTGGTGGTGGATGTGTACTATGTCTGTTAATATGATAAATGTTCTAGATGATGTACTTATTGAATTATCCTTATGGTTATAGTTACTGTTTTTTGCTTGCTGATTTGAGTCAAAGCATAGTTTATTCCCTTGCTTTATTGATAATGTCTTTTTATGAAAATATTAGAAACTATATTTTAGAACTTAGAAGTCAGTGAATGTTTAACTGGTTTCCTAGAGCTGATCATGCCATTTTGTATTTGGGGCCTCAATTAATGAATTACTATCACTATTCTTCTGTCAGTTTAACTGTGATTCACCAAATAGAATTACTTGATCAGCCTTTTTCCTAATGGAATTATACTGATCAGCTGCTACTGAATGGAATTACTATTTATATATGAGTTCGTTTTTTATTAGCCTTATTATATTCCTGTATTACTTATTTGTTCGCTCCTTAGACGATCCTCAGTTTGATTTTTTGGTGCTTTTTTTAGTCAGATATGATGCAGATATAGATTGCTTGGTGACAGATTTATCCGAGCCAAGACGAATTCTTAGACATAGGTATTGCTTTACAAGATTACAATTATTTTCACACTTATATACCTCCCACTCAAATCTTAGATCCATTGCACTCTTCTATCCAAAATTTTCCATACAGTGTCATTTTCCTGTGGAGATCATTAATGTAGAGCAAATGTTTTTCTTGTAGGTATTATTTGGTTGAGAAGGCAAAAGATTTTAATGTTGTTGGAATTTTGGTGGGAACCCTTGGTGTAGTCATGTTCTGCTAACTTTTTATTTTTTTAATTTCTTTTTGCTGCTGCTAATAATTTGCTCTCTTTTTAATGAAGCTTTCTGGCATTGTTTTGTGGCATTCCATAATGTCTGATCTCTCACCTTGGCATGCTTTTGAACATTATCCATTTTGCTGCTGTGCATGTTTAAGTGCACATGTTTCTCCTGTCTGTAGCTTTCCTGCCTTGTCAGAGTTTGCATGCCTGTAATCTTCACCATTTTTGCTGTCTATATGCTGCATTTGAATGTTTGCTTGATCATGGTTGGGTGTTTTCTAACAATGCATAGGAATAAAACATGAAACAACTGGCTATATGTTGCAATCACTAAGTAGGAATAAAAAACTGGCAGTCTTTATAATTGATAATTTTTAAGGACAACATATTTGATTAATAATAGGATTGCATAATTATTTTTAAAGGGTTTTGATTTGATGAGGCAAGTCCTTGTTAGAATATAATCCTTATTAGAATGATAAGGCAAGTCCTTATTAGAATATAGTCCCACTAATTACAGGTAAGCTTGCTTTTGATTTGATGAGGCAAGTCCTTATTAGAATATAATCCCACTAATTAAGAATTCCCAATAGTGCAACTTAATAAAACAATATATATGTATAGCGTTATGTTCATGGCCGCTTCATGAGAAGAATCGTATGTGTTTGTTACCGATATTGACAGCATTGAAGGAGCAAGTCATGAAAGTGCAAGGTGCAAGAATAGAAGACAATAGGTTTCGCATCTCTGTACATTTCTGATAGGTCAAGAAAGACATAATTGACAGGGACTTAATACGAAAACTCTTTATGGTAAATCTACTTCAGTATTAATTGTTATTAATTTTCAGGCTTACGAAACATTAAAGGAGAAGGTGAAGTCAGCAGCTTTGCACATATTTACAGTTGCTATTGGTTATTAGATTTCTACCCACACCATAGCAATACTTTTCTGAATGACCTTTTTTTTTTCTTTTTTTATTTATTTCTCTCTCTGCTGTTCAGTCATGATTTTAAACTAGATTAAATGGTTCCAAATATCTTTTTTTTTTGGGAAGTGCTGTGAACCGACCAGTACTTCTGAACACATTATTATCTCCTTAGCAAAAAGAAGCAATCGATCCATTATATCATTTGTGGTTTGCTAACATACTAAGTAGTAGTGGTATGACTTGCCTACAATTCGGATTTAAATGTTCACTTGCAAATATTTTCTATAATCAGCGTAATGAAGTTATTTACTTTCAACCAGCAAACGGTTTCTTGCCTACAATTCAAGGGGCAAATTAATGGACAGCTGTCTGGCTCGTCCTCTTCTTTTAGTAAGCAATCAGACTCTCTCTCTCTTTATTTTTTTTTTAATTTTTTAACTTTTCCAAATTGCAGATACTGAAAATATTGTTATGATTTATAATAATTCAATCATATTTATTTTTAATGCCACCTAAAGAATCGAGCTTAATTTAATTTTTTTCCTTGTAACTGAGTTAATTTTTCATGTTGGCCAGGTCTTGGCCATACAATTACATGTGATCATTAGATTTAATTATATAGTAAATGCAGTGCAACTTAAAGATTTAAAGGCTTATACAAAGTTGGTTTGCTTTTTGCAGGATTTGGAGATTTAAATTCAACTTAAAGATTTAAAGGCTTATACAAAGTTGATTTGCTAGGAATATTAAAAATAGACTTGTAGCATTTTTCTAAGGAATGGCCAGTGGCCAATGTAAACAACACAGTGCTGTTTTCCCGATGACATTTATTATTTGTAATTAATTATAAAATTTAAATGAAAGTATGATACTATTGACAATTATGTGTATACACATTTATTACATGTTTTATGTAAATTATAATTGAAAATACATGATGGAAAAATTTATTTACTTAGGAACTAATATAGAATGAAAATTTTGATCATATGATGATTTGTTTTAAGGGCTAGATTTATGGTCCTTATTATCTTTTTAAGTACCAGATTTTCGGTCGTTAGTAACTTGAATGTTCACATGAACTATATTATTAGGGACGAGAAATATTGTACTTAATAATGATTTTAGGGACCAGATTAAAATCTGGCCCTATCAAATTTATGGTCCTTATTATGCTTTTAAGGACCATATTTAGTTTAGATTATCACGTGATTTACATGATTAAGGGTGAAAAATCTGGTACATAATACCTTTTAGGGACCAGTTTGGCACTTTTAGGGACCGAATTCCCGTCCTTATAGGCTTTTTTTGCGGTAGTGGCATTTTTTTTTGTCATTAATTGATTTTTCACAAAGTTTGATGGGGTATTATAAACTAAAATCATTTTATTCTCTTATTCATGGATACCCAGATGTTGTCCGCAATATGTAACCAGTTAATGTGAATGAGATTCAAGATTTGGCTAAGCAAGTTCTGCCAAAAATGCATTATGACTTCTACAATGGGGGAGCAGAAATAAGCATGCATATTAGAACTGGGTTGGGCTAATAAACTGCAAAAAGTATTTGCCGTTGAATTATAATGAATATGCAGTACCTTAAAAAGGTATTTGCTATTTTCTATTATTTATTAGAACTCTATTTTTTTGGAATTGTGAAATGCCTGAATTTTTTTATTTATGTTTGTTTGTCTTGTTGCTTTGATTACTTGTGTTGTTCATGTTTGCTCGTTGGGTCATGCAGTTGCTTTAGATGAAGTAATGTGTACAGTATATATTACCAATATTTATAATAATGTAAAACAATATTTTATTATCGTTGATATCTATTTATTGTCATTAATTTTCACTTTCATCTATCAAATTATTTTAATGGAGTGTTTAATTTTCTTGGTGGCTTTTTAATTTGATTCGGGAAAGTTGATTCTTATCAGCATTTAGCTAAGCTCAAAACTAGCAGTGACAAGACAGATGCAGATCAGCCTCTCAAGACATTCCAGGTTTGCACTATATTTTTTGTTTTACATATTATGTTGTTGGATTTTAGTAAATTTCTGAACTTTTTTGGTTTTCTCTTCTGGTATTTAGAAAAAGTGTTAATACATTTATATCCATGATCTATAGTTGCTTATACTGGTTGAAGTGAAATATCCATGATCTATCAGTCATATCAATCACTTCTTCATCTCTCCAGTTGCTTATACTGGTTGAAGTGAAATATCCATGATCTATCAGTCATATCAATCACTTCTTCATCTCTCCATCAATTTGGCCTTAATTATTTAACGCCACAAGTAAGATCCATGCATGAAAAAATAAATGGGCAGCAATATTAAAGAATAAAATCCGAAAAAGGAAAAAACATTAATGGATGATGTCTTTTTGGCGCCTAGCCCTCTTAAGAAAATCAAGGAACTCATCCATGGACTTCTCTTGCTTTTTCCGATCAGCAAACATCATTCTCATCTCCTTAGCTTTTTCTCTGTAAATCTTACCTTCATCTTTCACCACCACCATTTTCAAAGACTCTGCTACTGATTCTCTACTGAAATATCCATCTTTCTCATTTCTTGGTATTGGATGCCCCATTTTTTTCTCCTCCAAAATTCTTGCATTTATCCCTTGATCTGCCAAGAATGTCAAGAGAATTAATGGTCTTTCATAAATACTGGCCTCAACCACGGAGCTCCACCCTGAGTGAGTCAAGAACCCGCCCACTGAGTCATGACCTAAAATCTTTAGCTGAGGAGCCCAACTCGTCCACACTAATCCACGCCCTTTGGTTCGCTCCTCGAACCCATCAGGCAACTCAATAAATTCAGCATCAGTTAATCCTCTGCGTTTCCTTAGAACCCAAAAGAATGCTAATCCTGATAACTCCAGCCCCATAGCTATCTCGGTTAACTCAGCTTGACTCGGTTTCGCCTCGCTCCCAAATGCAACATAAACAACTGACCCTTTCTCTTGCTCCTCTAGCCATTCTTTGATTTCTTTCCATGTTTCTGTTTCTTCCCCGCCGTCGTGCTCCGTCGTGGGAAGCATACCGACGGGTAAGCAACGTTTGGAGTGGATCTTCTCCACTAGATTTAACCATTCTGGCTCGAACTCAAAGCTACTCCTCACAGCTATTAAATCACAGCCTTTAACTACCTCGCTTACACGAAACACATCCGAAGCATCCGATTCTTCTCCAGCTAAAGAATCAAATATCCTTAAGATTTCAAACAAACGAAAGGCTACCTTTGTAGGAAAAGTAACCCATTTGGGAGGAACAGTAAAATCTTCAGGCTTCGAGCGATCATCCTCCATTAATGGCGGCTTAACACCAATACCCAATGCTGCACCCAAGAAAATACTAAAAAATCCATGTGAAATCGCAAGAGAAGAGGCTATATCAGGTAACCAGTAAGGTGCAAAATCGTAAAAAAGCCAATCAAGATCATTACAAGTTTGAAGAAACACAGTTAAGGGCTGTTTGAGAGCATCGTATGCCTTCTTAAGGTACTGGACTTTGTCGAAGGGAATATCAGCGGTGGCCTCTGCATCTTCTGGGAGACCTTCAACGATGGGCAAAGGAAGCTTAATGAAAGAGATGCTAGGGATTAAATCGAGTGGGAGTTTTGGTAGTTGATCTATGTTTCTTGGAGTTGAAATAAAGGATATTTTGTGACCCTTTTGAGCTAAGTATGGGATCATGTGACCAAATGCTAACCATGGGAATAGGGCAATGTGAAGCTTTGAATCTTCGTCCGCCATGATTTTGGAATTTACAGACTACAAGGTTTTACATTAAGCAACTTCAATAATTCATTGATTCAAATGATGTGTTTTATATAAAATATAATAAGATACGCCAACAATTCAACGTGTCGTAATCAATAATGCATTATTTGATTGCAGAGGATACAAATTCTTGGAAGTCTTATCTCCGTCCCCTGTCCTTATCAATCCAGCTCTTATTTTCCTATCACGAAAAACATTTAAGCTGCGTTTATCCATAGAAAATAATTTTTTATTTTTTAAAAAATTAAAATATTTATTTTTTATAAAAAATTTAAAAAATACATTTATTTATAAAAAAAACTTAAATATTATATATATATATATATATATATATATATATATATATATATATATATGTAAATATATGCACATAAATATATTCACATACATATATGATACATTCTTACATACATATATATGTATATATATTACACATATACATATAGGTGTATGCGTATGTATGTACATACATATATATACATATTCATATGTATATATATACATACATATCCATATGTATGTATGTATGTATATATATGTGTATGCATATGCATGTGTATATATGTATATGTATGTATGTGCATAAATACATGTGTATGTGTGTGTGTGTGTATATATATGTATGTGCATACATATATATGTATATGTATATGCATATATGTGTGTGCATGTGTGTGTATGTATGTACATACATATATATACATATGTATACATGTATTACATATACATACACATGCATATACTTATATATGTATGCACATACAAACACAAACACACACACACACACACACATATTTCACGACTCGTGACACTTCCTCTTCTGTGTTACTCGTGCTCAAGTGCACGAGTTGTGATATTTGCTCCTTGTCATGAGTAGTGACACCCATCACGACTAAAACACCTTCCCTACTTCACCAACATGATTTTTTAAGCCCTATAATGTCACCAACGCTGGTTTAGATCTATTTAAGTAACTTTAAAGCATTTTAAATATAAAATAAAGATAAGTTGTGACAATAAACATATGATTAAATGGAATGATATATGAGAATAGAGTTAGTAAAGGAACACTAATATTAGAATATATGAAATATTTACTTGAATTTGATTGTATTATAATGATTACATATTGAGTTAACATATTGTATGATGAATTCTATATTATAATCGCATGACATATGAATATAATAATTTGCCTGTATATAGAACTTGGTGGTGGATAGATAGGGCATGCCTATAGGGTTACAGTCGCAGCTGCTATATGTTCGATCCCGTTTAGATCCTTATGATTCGACCTCATGTAGATCCCTATTATTCGGCCCATTTGGGTCTACAATTTGATCCTTAGGATATCCTTTCGTACCTTCGGCTACTGCAGTACAATATCACCCATTATCCACATCCACAGTATTTTAGCAGGCATTAGATAGAATGAATGAACAGTTTATATTGATGATAAGCAATTGATTAGCCATTATGATTTATCATTATATAGTAGTGTTATAAGATTACATATGATGTATGACAATGTTATTGTGATCCTTGCGTGTGGATTAATATGACCGTCATATCTTGTTATTAATATTGTTTATCGTGTGCTTGGAAACAATCACTGTGAGTGGTTGTTCATATACTTATTGTTCCTCACTAAGCTTTATAACTTAGCACAGGTGTTTATCCGTATAGGATTTAAGGTAGGTCATTACTTCAGGGACAAAACCAACACCACTAGGAAGAGAAGTTAGGATGTATGAATTATACTATTGTTTTACCTTTTGATTTGTGTAAATTTTATAAAAGTAATGTAATGAACCTACTCTGTAAATAGTAACTCAAAATATAGCTAAGACATAATACAGTACAGACTTATATAATTTATTCTAATGCATGAATTAGATGGTCAAAATGTAGTAAATTATATGACAGGCGAGCATATTACGAATTTTATATGTATTATTTATTAAAAATATTAAGATAAGTAGCAGGAATCCAGATAGACTAGTGTGGTTTTTACATATAGTCTATAAAGTTATTCATAGTCTAAAATGCAGGAGACAAAGGAGGAGGGGGATGGTAGCTCTAAAATTGGACATGAGTAAAGCATATTATAGGATAGAGTGGGCTTTCCTGAAGAAAATGTTAGTTAAATTGGGTTTTGCCACTAATTGGATGAACTGGATTAGTCTTTATGTGGAGACTGTGTCATACAAGATTGTCCATGGAGGAAAAAAACTAGGACTAATTTTACCTCAAAGGGGTTTAAGGCAGGGAGATCCTTTATCTCCCTACCTTTTTATCGTTTATGCCGAAGGCTTATCAGCTCTTTTACGTGACAAATAATAGAAAGGCTTTATACATGGCTGCAAGATAGCTCCCTACTGCACCAACTATTTCTCACTTATTTTTACAAATGATAATTTTCTCTTTTCAGAGCTAACCAATGGGAAGCAAACTGTGTCCAACGATGCTTGAAGAGTTATGAATTAGCTTCGGGATAGCACGTAAATTTTCAAAAGTCCACCATATTTTTAATAGCAATACGAGAAGTGTAGAAAGGGAGGACGTTTGCAACATACTCAATGTTTCTAGCACAGATTATCTAGGTTTTTATTTAGGGGCTCTAGTGTTAGTGGGCAGGAAAAAGAATCAAGTCTTTAGTTTTCTAAATGAGTGAATCTGAAAGTATATTAACGACTAAAAAGAAAAGTTTTTGTCTAGAGCAGGGAAGGAGAATCTTATAAAATCTATTTTGTAGTCAATTCCTACTTATATCATGGATATTTTTCTGATGCCAATACAATTTTGTAGTATGTGAACTGAATGTTAAACAAGTTCTAGTGGAAGTCAAATAGCAATAATCCATCGGGTATGTGCTGGCAGAGATGGGAGAAATTATGCATTCCAAAAGGGTGTGGGGGTATGGGTTTTAGAAGTCTCAATGAGTTTAATCTTGCACTTCTAGCAAAGCAAGGTTGGCTTTGGTTACAGAACCTAGGATCTCTTGCTGCCTCAGTTCTCAAAGCACGGTATTTTCGGTCGTCTGATTTTGTTCAAGCGAAGTTGGGACATAATCCTTCCTATGTGTGGAGGAGTCTGTTTGCAGGGCGCACAGTTCTCTAACAGGGTCTATCTCATAAAATTGGCAATGGTAGAGCAATAAGCGTTTGGAATGATCCTTGGCTATCCGACCCTGCTAATCCAAAAGTGTCAAGCACTGATATTCAAAATCCCTCAATATCATATGTAAGTGATCTCTTTGACCTTGCTGGTAACTGGAATGTGAATTTTGTGGATAATGTGTTTAATGATAGGGATAAATCGCTTATTTTATCCATCCCAAGGGAGAAAAAGTTGTACAATGATGGTTGGTATTGGCATTTTGATAAGAGAGGGATTTTTACTGTGAGGAATGCTTACTCTGAGCTTCTAAAATCGTCTTTAATTAAGCTGTCAGATGCATCAACAATTAGATGGAACAAGCTGTGGGAATTGAAAATTCCACCCAAAATTAAGAATTGCATTTGGAGAATATTATCTTTCTGTTTGCCTACAGCTAATAATCTCCTTTATAAAATATCTATGATAATATTTGTTTGTCCTGTTTGCCAAAACCAAGGGGAAGATGAAACTCATGCCTTTATTCAATGTGCTTTTGCTTAACAGATTTGGCATCTTTTCTTTGGGGATAGGTGCATGATTAGGGTTGTTTGTTTTAGGAAATTGTTTTCTCCATTGTAGGATACTACCTAGAGGGACAATATTATTGAATTGTGTTTCATCCTTTGGCATTTATGGAATAATCGCAATTCAGTGCTGTGAGATAAGAAGCGGGAAGCTCTAGAATTGATTCTTCATCTAGCTCGGATGGCTCTCTTCCAATGGCAGATGGCACAGGCACAGAAAGATTGTGGTATTTCAGTCCCTATCTTATCTGATTTAAAGTGGAAAAATTCAAAGGAAGGAGAGCTAGTTTGTAATGTTGATGCAGGTTGTTTCAAACAACATGGGTATAGTTCCTATGGCTTCCTTATTCGAAACTACAAGGGTGAGTGTATTGCAGCAAGACATGCAACTTTTGATGGTTATTTTGAAGCCTATATAACAAAGGCTCTTACGGTTAAAGAAGCATTTAGCTGGTTAACGGATAAAAATTTCTCTAATGTTTGCATCCAGACTGACTATCTCATGGTATACAAGGGAGTGAATGAAGATTGTAGTGTTGCTTCTTATTTTACCGATATCATAGCAAATTGTAAAGAATTGTTAAAAGCATTAGAAGGATGTTCTATTGCTTTTGTTAGGCAAACAACAAATATGGCTGCCCATTATCTAGCTAAAGCAGTGAGTTTCAGGTCTATTCATGGAGAGTGGGATTATCTACCTCCTTTTCTTTTCGATATCTTGTTTGATGATTTAAGTTTTTAATGGAAAGTTCTTTTTTTTTTTTTTTTAAAAAAAGGCCGTTAAACAAAATGGTTCACTATGTACATGTATGAAAACTAGTATTTACATGACGTTTGAACAAAATAGGACGTTAATCAAAATGGTTCATTATTTAAAGAGGTAGGTATGATTTTTGAATAAAATTCAACTTCTTGTATGATTTTATATATATATATATATAAGGGTCTTTTGATATTTTCAAAAGCGATAAAATTATTAGCTTTAATATTTTAAAAAAATATTTGAAGAGTTTTTTAAATACTTTTATATTTTAAAAGCTATTTATTATATATTTAACATTTAAAAATTAGGTATTTTTCAATTTTAATTTTGTTTTTAATCTAATTTATTTAGTGGGATAAGATAAAATATACATAGCAACAAGTAGAGAACTGCAAAATAAATCCTACCTCAATTTCTTGAAACATGATTAAACATTAAGGAACCCCATGTCCAATTAAAAATATTTTTACATTACCTATACCTGTTCTCAAATCCATTCAATATTTATTCACTAATAAATTTTACTTAACTTGGTATATTAAATATTTTATATTTATACATATATTAGTAATGCAATATTGGTTAGGGTTCGATTCTCCTTCCTGCCGCCAAGTGCTATAATTATGAAATAGTTGAATTTTACAAAACATTAAAATTATGAAAAAAAAATATTTAACTCCAAATAAGAAGGAAAATTTATGAAAAGGATAAAATTAGAAATAAGAAATTAAGAATTGTAGTTGTTGGAGAAAAAAAATTTTCCACAACCGGTTTTCCCTCATTTTTCAATGGCTAGAATTTGTCCGCTTTTTATGGACGGCTCAAATCATGCGACCGCAAATCCTTGCATGGGGACCATAGCCATCGCAACAACTGGGGTAATCTAATCACTAAGGTTATGTTTGTTTTCCTGTATTATGGAGGGGATAGTATTATATAGTACAAACTAATTCTTATACGGTGTTTGGTTAATTATTTTAAAAAATAATACAAGGATAATATAATGCAGGAGAGGGGCTATTATCCTTAGTATATTGGATAAAATAATGCACCCCAACCTTTTGGGTTTATTTAATACGGTAAACACAGTATTATTGTAATTGTCTCTATCGTTCTCTCAACTCCGGTGGCTGTTACCGTTGCCGACGAAATTTGTGTCTCAACTCCAGCTACTATCTCTTCACTCTAATAGGTATTTATTTCTTTTTCCTTTGTTTTTAATTCAATTTCTTTCGTTTTCAACGAGTATTTCTTGTTTCTTTTTCTTATTCAATCGAACGATTTCTAGAGTTGAATTTCGTTCACCTCCCTCTGTTTTTTCATCCAGCCACCACCGGAGTTTCATCGGTCGACCACCAATCAAAGCTTTCATTGCCGATTTGGGATTTTTGTTTTCCAGTTAGTTTGTTCCTATCTTTAATCATGGCAAATCTTAATTTGTTCCTGGTGTTTTCTTTCCGTTTGTCTTATTCCTGCGCCCAAGTTTTGGTTTCATACTAGTATGGCGGATGTTAGATGCTTTGTCTTGCTCGGGTTTTGGTTCTGTTTCTTGCCTTAGGGCCGTGACTGCTCTTATTTGTTGCCATCTTCATTGGCTGTTATTTAAGGCGGTATCTTCTTATTTCCTATAATCTGTTTGGTAAATTATGCAGTAGTTGGGGATTTGGGCTCTTCTGCTTCTTTACTGCATGATGGCCTCTGTTGTTGGTTTGCTGGAATTTTTTGGAATATCTGATGTTTGAGGTGCTCTTTGGTTGTTTTCCCTGTTTAATTTGATGAGGAATTGTCGGGTATTGTTGATTGTGTCCTTTGTTTATGAATGGTATTTTGAATTGACTAGTAATTTTTATTAGAAGTTGACACACTATTTAGCTGGAGTTTCTTTGACTTAATTATTCCTTCCTCATTTCACTTTCTGCAACTCTTTTAAGGCTCAAGAATATGTTAATCATGTGTGTTGCAGAGATCATGAAAACATTACTTATGGCTGCCATAATAGCAGATGCTGACCAATGAATAAGATTGAAACTACTACATATAATTTCTAGCTTTGAATATCTTAAGAACTTGACAAAAACTCAATATATATACTTTGAAAATTTTAATCATTGAATGGTAACATGATGGCTTTAGGTGTAGCTTCTGCATGAAATTACTTTTCAGTGAACTAGTAGTCTAATAAATAAAAATTAGGACATGACCAATTAAGCTTGATCATGCAGATATCGTCCCAGCCACCGAGTGAACAAGTACAGGTCTTGCTGGGAGATTACAAGAAGCTTATGAGTTTGTTTTAAATGCACCTTGTAAAGAACACTCGGTTATATGGGGTGCTTTGCTCGGGGCTTATAGGATTCATGGAGATATGGATTTGGCGAACCTTGCTGCAAAAAAATACTTTGAATTGGATCCTGAAAATGCTAGAAAGTATGTGGTCTTGTCCAACTCCTATGCTAGTTTTGGGTTTTGGGATGATGTTGCAAGGGTTAGAATTATGATGAGAGATTTAGGGATAATGAAGGAGCCTGCTTATAGCAGAATTGATGTTCAAGGGGAGATGCATCGCTTCCTAACGGGTGATAAATCTAACAGAAAATCTGAAGAGATATATAGGACAATTATTAAAATGATGTCCATTATAAGGGATGCAGGCTATATTCCTGATATAATTGATGTTTAATTCATGAAGAATATTCATATTCTTCACATTGTAGTTCCAAAATCTCAGCTCATATTCTTCACATTTTAGTTCCAAAATCTCATCTCATATTCTTCACATTTTAGTTCTAAAATCTCAGCATTGTCTTTAACTGAGTTTCCATTGGATGCCTAAGCTTAGGTTGATAATTTGAGGTAAAGATGTTTGTGAACTTCCATGTAAGATACTTGTGAATGCTTTTTTTTTCCTCCAATATTGAATTAATGCCTTAGTGTATGGCTGTATTTAACAATAATTTATGTCCGACATATGTTGATATCGTACTGTTACTTGTGTGGCAGAACTTAAAGCTGAATTTCTTCTCTTACCTTGGCATTTTACTAGGCACTTTAAAATTCCATTTTAGTTTTATAACTGTAGTGTATCATAATGAGGGATACGTCACATAATCCTGTGAGATCAGCTTTGGTGTTTGATGTGAAATACTTCTGGTTTGTTTGGCTTAATTGTTGCTCTTAATAAATTCATGTTAGGACAACAATGAGCATCTGCTAATTTTGGTTATACACCGGATGAAGAAAACAGGAAAAAGTATGGGAATTTATATACCTACTTCTAGCCGAGTCTTCATATACCTGCTCTGTACAAGCTTAGCTGAGCTAGAACATTCTACATAATGCATAATATCCTTCCTAAAGAAAGTTAATTGTTTATGATTAGAACAAAAAAAGATTTTTTCCACAGTTAACCAATAAATTAACTGGTTAGATTAATCGATAAATTGTTTGTTCATGGGGAGTTTGACTATAATGTAGAGTAGGGCTAATTTGGTTAGGAGATTCCAATACTTGAGAGTCAATACGAATATATATTTATATTTCAAGAGATTTATGCTTTTTTTAAAAAAAAATCTATTAATGTATGAAAATTGTAATTTATAATTAATACTTTTACCTAAATCGGTAACATTAAAAATAATTTAACTTTATATATTTTTTAATTTTTTAAAAATAATACAGTACAATATTATACGTCAAACACAGTATAAAATAGTACAGTCTAATAAAATTTTATGCCAAACATTGTATAATATAATACAAGCTAATACAATACAGGTTAATACTATACAGGCTAATACTATACAGTTTAATACTATACATGCTAATACAATACAGTGAACCAAACGTGCCCTAAATGATGTTAACTAGGGATAGCATAAGTTAGAGTTAGATCTACCAGTCGGGTGGGATGATTTTAGGTTGGAATCACTTTCAATTTTTTTTTTTTAGTTTTTTAGATTTTCAGATAATAATTTTTCAAATTATTTTTGAATAAGATTTTTTTTTTTCGAATGGGTTCGGATCAGATTTCGAATCATTATTAAAGCTGGGTAAAATCGAATTAGAAAAAAAAAAATATAACCAAATGTAAGCAATTCAGTATAATTAGTTTAATTTAATCGGTTTGATTTTTAAATAAAAAATTGATTATATCGATTCAATTTTTAGTCTATAAAAACCTCTAAAATCGAATTAATTGAACTATATTAGTAAGATGATATCATCATACCATTTAATATATTTATTATTTGTATAAAAATTAGGGCTGAGCAAAAAAAATCGGTTAAACGAAAAATCGATCCGAAACCGAACTAATTTTATGGTTAACTTAACCGATTTTTTACGGTTTAGATTAGTAAATATTAATAATTTCGGTTTTCAATTTTGGTTCTAATTTGCGATTTGAAAAAATCGATGATTTTGATTAACTAACTGATTTTATTATTTTTTTAATATATATATATAAACCCTAAAATCTCTTTAACCTATCTCAGACTCCCCTTACAAAATTTGCCACTCTCCCTCAATATCACCAGCCGTCGTTTACCCTCATCACAATCTTGCCATCCGCCAATCTCTCTCACAGCAGAGGTGTGTCACTTCTACCCTTTCTCCCCCTATCCTTCTTGTCAGAATCTCCAACCAACTGTCACATCTTAGTCCTCCTCGACGACTTCTCTCTCAAATCCTCACTCCATTTTCTTAAATTCTCGCGATTTCAACCTCGATTTCAAGCTTGCCGACGATCCTAAGCTCGTACTTCAGAGGTATGGCTAGTACTTGTACGATAGCCTCATCCTTTTCTCTCCATCTGTCGGGAGTAAGTTCACGAATTCGGATTCAGTTTCTATTTTGGGTTTTGCCAGACTATTTTTGCAATTTCTGCAAATTTGGTTGTATTTGCCGAATGTGCTTGACTTCGTTGACTGTGGTCATGACTTAATTATAGCAGCTGATGAATCTGCATCTGATTTGATTGAGAGCATCGCTACAAAATGCAGAGTTGATTTTGATGAGATACGTGTAAAAGTTTTGGTTCATTTCATGAATTTTATGGAGATATCCTTTATATTGTATTATTTTTTTCATAAGAAGCTGTTTAGGCCTTATTTGATTCGTGGTATGGTATGATTCATTAATGTATTGTTCTCTTGAGTACAATGTTTGGGAGAAAAATTCTTCTCATGATATTGTACTCAATGATTCTTAAATTATGGTTTTGTCTAATTTTGAGAATCACCAGTTTGGTGATTCTCCATGATTCTCATTATTTACTTTTACTATTCTAACCTTATTATTTTTACTTTTTACTATAATTAATTTTATAACTATTCATCTACCTATAATAAATCACCATTACTCCATTGGCCCATTACTTCTACTAATGTTTAAATATTATGGACCTAATATTTATTATCACTACAAGAAAATTTCATTTTCCCGACGGAATTGAGTGAATTTTCGTAGAGAAACCAAATTACCGACAGAATTTAGCGACGAAAAAAGGCGAAGGAGAACCGGTTGTAGGTACTTTTGTCGACGATCGGATCGGAAGACCATCCATCACCAAGGGCGGATCGGATGGAGAACGATTGTTCGGATCGTTCTCCATCCGATCCGCCCTTAGCGATGGATGGTCTTTCGATCCGCTCTTAGCGGAGAGATATTATCCGTTCGATCCGCCCTTGACGATGGACGGTCTTCTGATCCTACCGATCGTTCTCCATCTGATCCGCTCTTGATGGTAAAAATAATCATATTCGCTTCGCCCTTGGTGGATGCTTATCTTACCCGCTCTCGGCGGCAGTGTTCTCAGCGGTGGCATTAACAATCACCCGATTCATTACTGGGTACGGATGTTGTAGCTTTACTAGTTTTCAGGGTCTTTGCTTCGAATTTTCGATAGCAAAGTGATTCGATTCTAGGGACCGTTTTGCTAGAAAACAAATAGACTTTCTCGAACAATAATTGTCAAACACAAGTGAAATTAAGCACATACCTTTTGTTTTTAAGTTGTTCTCGCTTTTATGGAGGCACTCACTTTGTATGCGTAGTGGCGCTGGGGTTTTCAACAACTTTTACATGCTACTGCTTCCCCTTCCTCCTGCCTTGTTTATTATATTTTTGCTGTCACTTTAAGGACATATCTTTAAACGATAAAACGAGTAACGTTAAGATAGATCGATATTTCGGTACTTGTTATAGGAAGGTGAGAGAATATTCGTATTTAGCACAAATTGTAACAATATTACCTGATTCGTTGCGGCTTTGTCGACCTTTTCATGGAACAGTTGACGGCTTTTGTTGCGGCCTCCACTGCTTTTCCTCCTGCTTGGCCGCTTTGGACCGACCGACTTTTCTATGCTTTCTCTTGGCGATGGATGGCGTCCGTGGAGAATTGGTGCCGATGGGGGTAGAAATCCCAGCCGATCGATAATGGCGATCCTCGACTTTATCCTTCTCATCTTCACTTCCTCTTTTTGAAATCCTGGAAAAGACCGACCGTTTTGGCTTTTCTTCTGCTCGATCGGATGCAGAAATTCTCCTGAATGGTCGACCTTCCATGTATTGCAACCTGTCCATCACACTGGTCTTCCCAACTCTGCCGGATCTGAGGGCGTCGTCCAATTGGACACGTCGTCTGATTCTATTCATTAGGTCGGGAAAACTGCTTGGCAGCTTCACAATTAGCGATTCAGCAAATGGACGGTCTGCGATGCCTTTTGCCAAGGCACTGGATGCTGACCCTACGCTTAAATCTCCTACTTCCAGCATTGCATCCTGGAAACGAATGATGTAGTCTTTGAGACTTTCGTTAGTTCTCTGGTAGAGGTTGCACAAGTCGTTGACCGATTTTGGTGTGTGCGTTCGCGCTCGAAATCGCGTTACAAATAATTTTTTGAGTTGTTGAAAGGAGACAATTGATGCCTGAGGGAGACCGAAGAACCATTTCAAAGCGGCTTCTCCTAAAGTGGTTGGGAAAACTCTGTATATTTATCCATCACCACATCTGTCCACTTGGAAGGCAATTTCGTCTCTAAGATCTCCCTGTAGAAAGGGAGATGGTGCTGCAATCCCTCCTTTCCGGCATTCCTCTCTTTGACTCCGTCGAGCCAAATCCTTTAAGCCTTCGTTCGAATCGCTCATCCTCATTGCTTATCGCCGTGGGAATAGATTCTCCTTTTGTCCTTTGGATGTAAGAATGGCTAGGCGCGTACCTCCCTCGCTCATCGAAAGATGAGTCACACAATCTACTTAAGATATAAGAAACGCTCCGGCTTGAAAACATCGGCTCCTTTCCTTTATCACGTCTGTTTATGGCTTTGGCGTTCATCTTTCTCCCATTATAAGTGCTTGACTCTTTCAGGGAGATTTCTTTGCTCCTCCTTCTTTCGAAGCCTTCTGTCGTCGGGTCCGTTTCTTGACTATCTTCAAAGGCTCTGGGCATGTTTTCCATTTTCAAGGCTTGTACCACGCTCTCAGTAAGGTGGTTAAGTATAGCGCGCATGTTACCTACAGTAATGGGGGCATTATCCTGCTGCTGCGCCATCATGTCATCGAGATCCAGGAGGGGACTCCCTTCAGGTGGCAACCTGAGAGGTCTCTTTCTTTGCCTTGGAATTTCAGACCTCCCCTGGCTGCTGCCACCATAATTTCCCTGAGCTATTTTTTCGTAAAACCTCGAATCTGTCATGCCTCTCAACGAAAACACCAAATGGTAAAGCTCAGAATATCTTTATCCTGTGATGAGAGGAGAAGGCGGTTGTGAGGCTGATCAAGCTGTTGGACCTACAAAAAGGGGTTTCCGATCGGACCCAGGCGTTAGCACTCCGAAGCTTAAGTTAGTAACTTGGGAGTAACACTAAAGTGAGAGAGAGAGTCTAGGGAGTTCAATACTTGGTGCCATCATATTTTTAGCTATATATAGGAGATCTTTGGAGGGGGGGTACTTGAGTACCTTGGGAGATGATAATCGACAGTCAGAGTGGGTGAGCGGCGATGTGATAGGGAGTAGGTACATGGTAGGCATTGGCTTGTGACAGTGGGCTGACAGGACAAGCTATCCCATCAGTCCGATCGGGCGCTTCCTCTGCTTGTGTCACCTTTCTGCTCACACTCCTTTTGCTATTAATGGGCCGCGCTTATTGGGCCTTCGAAGATGTATTTTTCTCAGTTATTACTTGTCCGCCCTCCAATGGGTCCGATCAGGCGTGGCATTGTCCTGTTATTTTGGCGGGATTTTCGAATTTTTTGGAGATGCTTAATTCGAGGAGTTATATTCGTCAATTCCAGATAACCGTTATGCATTCAATGCTCGCACAAGTATCAAAGGCGATGCTTCATTCGCTGGTGTGCATTTAACGCTTGCTCATGCGTTAAGGGCAATGCTTCGTTCTTCTCTATATACCTTTATTAATTGGAGACATGTGAACGTGTGGTGGTCATCCAAGAGCAATGTTTGGAGAATTCCAGAAGCTTGGAGCCTATAAAAAGGTGGCTTTTGGACGACTTTGTCTTATTTTCTAGTCATCCTGATAGGGATATGAAGTTCTTGTTACGCTTCTTTGGTGAGATTACTTGGTTCAAATTACCATACAAGATATCTTCTGCCTCTTCTTCCTTTTATATCGGAGATGATATCAAGCTGTATTGAGCCTGTAGACCGGCGTCTTCTGGAGGCTTATGGGGGTCGTGGGTTCATGGTCCATCTTTTAGATCTCAAGAGAGGGAAGGCAATTGACATCGCTTTGCAATATGATCTTCTCATAAAAGTATCCGTAACAGTTCATGCAAGTTCTATGGCGAAGAATAGGGAGACATCTGGAGGTGAGTATAGCGTACCGTTAATTCGGCATGTGGAGGCATGGTTGCATCAATCAAATATCGTGAGATTCTCTCTTCTCATGGGGAGTCAAAATTTATTTTATGACCATGCATCTTCGATGTGCTTCAATTTTATACTGTGATCTTGGCTAGATCCCGTGCACAGTCCATTATTTCATCACCAATCGACCAATTAGCACCATTGTAAGTACAATCATCATCATCAAGACCGTCAACACGTTTGGCGATTTACTGCTTTGCGACTGATCGGGTTTAGGTGATGTTGCTGAAGCATAGTCAATCGACTTAGCTTTCTTTCATTTCCCCTCTTTCTTCTTCTCTTTTTGTTTGTTTTTTTGTTTGGAGTTGATCAGTCTTCTAATTGTATCCTTGTGCTGTAATTTTTATCTTGGGCGAGATTTGTCCCAGATGTAACTAATACGAAGAGATATTACTTTCGATGTATAAAGATTCCATGTAGAGAATGCATACACGTAATATTGAGTGATAACACTTCCTGAATTCAGATGTGTGTGTGTTGAGCATTTCAGCGCCTAACCAATCTGGTCGGTAATCACCTTATCCGACTGGATGATAGAAATACATCTTTCAGCGAGGCAAAAGTTGTGTTTCATAACTATTCCATCGCGCGTACGGAGCAACCTTTTAAGATTTTGATTTGTCTATGACATCATTGGATTAGGCATTCGTAGGAGATTTGCGCATGGCAAATGGCCTTTCTATCTTTACCCAATTCTGACGCTGTTTTAAGGATCCGGTAATTTGAATATGTAATCCACTATAGTATATGCCGATCGGCATATACTCGCAACTGTTTTGTAGAATCCATTATTTAGGAGACATTTTGATCGCCTGGGGATGACGAATTGTTATCCCATCGATCGACATTGGATAATTCATTGCTTGGAAGTTCCGGTTGACCGGGTGAAGTGAGACAAACAACCTGCAAAGCAAAATGAAATAACATAAAGGATAAACCCGAAAATGAAAAAATCATACCTTTTCCAAGGAGGAGGAAAGACGGAAAACATTCTCTTAGCCGGGTGTAAACGACAGTACTTAATGACTCTTGATTGCTCGAATATTCCCATCACTTGGTGGCTATATCTGACGGATATCAAATCAGTCTATTGTTTGGGGATCTTGCTGTGGAGACTTTCAAGTTAAACTAAATCCAGCGAGTCACGTCTTTTCATGTCGGCTGTTGTGCATTTATTGCCAACGCGTATGTCGAGGTTGGCACCTATTTTCTTGGGCCGTCGTGATGATTTAAGGATATGTGACAGTTATACAACCTTCGAGGCATTTGGGTGCTTCCAAAAATAGTGCAGCTATAAATAGGTGGTACTTCTCCATAATCCTTGACAGAACTCTGCCAGATTTTTCTTCATAAAGTCCGTTTTTATTCTTTTTCGCACAGAAGGTTGCTTCATACTTCCAAGGATTTGGAGATCACATTGCCCAAGTAAGTGAGCAACTTTCGTTGTTTAATTTTCTTCATTTTCTGCAATCATCATTAATGTCGCCTTATTCGGAACTACGACCCCTCTGCCCCGTGGGATTCGCATGGGAAGAGAATGGTGGAGATAATAAGTCCCTTAATGCCTCTGAATGTGTATTCATTGCATGCTTGAAAATTGCTCTTGATCCTCTGAATGAGCAAGGATCAGTGCTCCGCTCAAAGCCTTATCATAAAAAGAACTGTTCACGTAAAGTGCAGATAGAAAAATTGTTGTGGATCATCCGACCGGGTGTATTCATTATCCCCGAGGAACTAGTATTCTGACTAGTATTTGCCAAGATTAATGTTGGAGTCATAGTGGATTATACGACTTTGATGTTTCCTTTTGATACTGTGATCGAATCCCCAAACCTGCTTATTAACTATCGTGGATTGCAAGTTTATGAAGTTTGCATTTAACTGGATGGGATACTTATCTCTTTTTTTTTACGACGTAGTTGCAGGTGCCATGGCTAAAGGAGACGATCTCATTAAACGGCTAGCAGATAGAGCTAAGTGAAGATGGAAGCGGATCATGTAGCTAGGAAAGAAAAGAAATCTAGAAAGAGAAGGCTTGCATTTCCTTCAGAAGCACAAGCATTTATGTCTTCCTCCAGTGATCCCATCTGTCGTTCCGATCGGGGCAGTTCGGTATCTGTCGTGACCCAGACTTTCTCTGATTGGATGCCAATGTAGAGATCAACTTCATTGTATGTAACTTTTTTATTGGTAAGGAGAAATTTTTAAAGAAATATTAGAGCTTTGTGCATGTCTCACTAAGGCCATTGCGGAGCTTTTCCTGTAAAATGTAGAAACATAGCTTTTGCTGTAATAATTTTGTCTTTATTTTGTAAAGATTATCCATATATGATAATAAAGCTTCCTCTCAGCCGCATTTGTGAATTTTTCTGATTCGATAATCATTCATAAGGTCAGTTGAGGGAATACCAGAGAGAATCGCATGAATCATTCGTGCAGAATATACAATTATTGAAAAAATACTCCCTAAATATCGATTTAATTTTTCCAATATTGGAGCGCATGATTCTGTCGACAATTATTTCATTGTATTACAATGACGGATCGCTCGCTTACCGATCGGTATGAGATCTTGTCTCGCATTTCCGATGGCAGGGGATTCGATCGGGGAAAAGGATTCGACCAAATTCTGCATATATTATTCGCTTTGGGTTGGAGCCCTCACAGTTTTGTTTTTGGAATGCTGCCCCAAAAGGCCTATGCAGGAAGGGCCTTCTCATCTCATGCTCAGGATAGACATCGAGCTTTAGGTGCTATAGGGCCTTCTCATCCATCGCCAAGGGCGAATCGGATGGAGAACGATCGATCGGATCGAAAGACCATCCATCGCCAAGGACGGATCGGATGGAGAACGATCGATAGGATCAGAAGACCGTCAATCGCCAAGGGCGAATCGGATGGATAACATCTCTTCGCCAAGAGCGGATTGGAAGACCGTTCATCGCCAAGGGCGAATCGAATGGGTTATTTCTCCGCCAAGAGCGGATCGAATTGAAAGACTGTTCATCACCAAGGGTGTATCGAACGGGTTATCTCTCCACCAAGAGCGGATCGAATCGAAAGACCGTTCATCGCCAAGGGCGAATCGAATGGGTTATCTCTCCGCCAAGAGCGGATCGAATCGGAAGACTGTTCATCGCCAAGGGCGGATCGGACGAATAATATCTCTCCGTCAAGAGCGGATCGGAAGACCGTCCATCACCAAGGACGGATCGGACGGATAATATCTCTCTGTCAAGAGCGGATCGAAAGACCGTCAATTGCCAAGGGCAGATTGGATGGATAATATCTCTCTACCAAGAGCGGATCGAAAGACCGTCCATCGCCAAGGACGGATCGGACGAATAATATCTCTCCGCCAAGAGCGGATCGGAAGACCATCCATCGCCAAGAGCGGATCGAATGGAGAATGATTGGTCGGATCGGAAGACCGTCCATCGCCAAGGGCGGATCAGACGAATAATATCTTTCTGCCAAGAGCAGATCGAAAGACCATCCATCGCCAAGAGCGGATCCGATGGAAAACGATCGGTCGGATCGAAAGACCGTCCATCGCCAAGGGCGGATCGGACGGATAATATCTCTCCACCAAGAGTGGATCGAAAGACCATCCATTGCCAAGGGCGGATCAGATGGAGAACGATCGGTCGAATCGAAAAACCGTCCATCGCCAAGGGCGGATCGGATGGATAATATCTCTCCGCCAAGAGCGGATCGGAAGACCGTTCATCGCCAAGGGTGGATCGAACGGGTTATCTCTCCGCCAAGAGCGGATCGAATTGAAAGACCGTTCATCGCCAAGGGCGGATCGAATGGGTTATCTCTTCGCCAAGAGCAGATCGAATCGAAAGACCGTTCATCGCCAAGGGCGGATCGAACGGGTTATCTCTCCGCCAAGAGCGAATCGAATCGGAAGACCGTTCATCGCCAAGGGCGGATCGAACAGGTTATCTCTCTGTCAAGAGCGGATCAAATCGGAAGATCGTCCATCGCCGAGAGCGGATCGGATGTGATTTTTTTTTACCGCCAAGAACGGATCAGATGTGATTATCTCTCCAATAACATAAGCAATCGTAAAGCAGGTTAGTAAATATTTATAAAATTATTTGCACAATAAAATTGCAAAAATTATTTGCAGGATAAAAATTATAAAATGGGTAACTCCCCACAAGCGGGTAACTCCCAAAGACAAGGTATTCTCCAAACGGGTAACTCCCCACAAGCGGGTAACTCCCAAAGACAAGGTTCTCCAAATGGGTAACTCCCCATAAGCGGGTAACTCCTAAAATTATCAAGCCTTCGATCTCAAAGATCGAATTGCATGGAGGGGGACTAGTGATAACACCCAAAATGAAATTAACTATAAGGCCGGCCTATTAAAAGCCCACGAAGAGGCCTAAGATCAGAAGCCCATAAAGCCCAACACTTAAGGGTATAAATATGAGAGATAAACACATAACAAATGGAACTCTCTTTCTCTAACTCTTAATACTCTCTCTCCATTAAGCTTTCTCTCCACACTTCGATAGCTAACTTAGGCATCGGAGCTCAAAAGCCCGACAAAACCGGGCTAGTTTTCTTTTTTGCAGGTCATTAAAGCCTTGTTTACCATGGCCGGCGATCTCTCCTTCTACAGTAAAATTTTGTGTTTTATCAATTAAATAACTTGATAGTATCATAATATAAACCATTTTTTGACTCTTACACACACACACACACATATATATATATATATAATGATTTGATTATTTTAATCTCATAAAAGAATTGCTAGATAGTAAAATTAAAAAAAAAAAAGTAAAAGTTAATTAATTATTTATGAATTTTATAATGTGAGTAAAATAAAATTATAACGAATTCATTGATTTGAAATGCAACTGATTGTTGCTTTTTTAATATAAATATATATAATTTGATAAACGAATAATGAATAAAGTAAAAGATAATTGTTGATGATGAATTATATAGGATCCATTTACCACCGCAAAAACAACAGCCTTGGTTCCATTCCCACAATACTGTGTTGCAGGAATTGAATGCAGATCCCATCATAAGCAGCTTCTATTATTTTATCGGCCTCACCATCCCATTTTCGTAATAGATGATTGCGAAAATGGGTTGACAGACCTCATTTGTCCAAATAGTAAAAAAATAGCTCCATTTTCCCAAATAAAAATTAAAACAATCCCAAATTTAAAAAAGTCCCGAGAAAAAAGACCCAAGGCAAGCTTGAGGGCTGTTGGGCCCTATCTACATTTTTTTTTCAAGCAAAATTAGGTACAAAATTTATAATCTGGCTCTTAAAAAAAATTATTTTCCAACTTGGTCCTCTTCTATAACTTTTTAATCTCTTCTTGCGCAGATCTGGCCATCCTTGATGCACACCTAATCCAAACCATCCTCGTTTACACAATTTGGCTGCATTTATTTTTAGGCACTACATTTAAAAAAATCAAAATGAAATAAATAATTTTGGATTCGTTTTTACCTAATTAGCCACTGCATTTTTTCTCTTTAATTAGCCCTTACACATCAACTCCAGCCTTTACTGAAACCGACCTGTATGGGCTAGCAGGAGAGGAGATGGAAGCAAGCAATGTAAGCCAGGCTTTAGAGACCTTATGGAAAAGATCATATTTATTAGTTATGGGAGCAAACAAAAGTTGAACCCTAATCAGCTTATGGTGGGGCATCACTGGCTTCTAGAGAAGCTACATTCCATGAACAAATGCCCCATAATTATTCACCTAATTCAAATAAGGCAAATACCACTTCTCATCCTACAATCTAATTCCATAATTTCACACCCTAACTTTTGTGATATGAAATTCAAACATGTTGGATCACACTCAATTACCCGCCTATGAGCATCATACATGCCATCACATTGAATTTGTTTGTCTTGTTCATAGTTAGAGCTTTTTTCAGAGGAAAAGAAAACGATTTCAAATTTTAATATGCACATGTGATAAGTTTATATCAGTTTATTATATTATTTTGTTTGCTTACATGTAATTTTATTATTTTCAATGATAAACTTGAATTAATTATTAGATAATGATAGCAAATATGTACTATTTTTTAATATTTTAAAGGAAATTTTATCTAAATTTTACCTTATGGCTAAATGTATTTCAATTTTTAATATTTTGTCAGTAAATTTAACTATTTTTCCAATAGAAAAATGATAACCATCAATCATCATCATTAATCATCAATCATCATCATACCTAATCCATTAACCATGGATAATCATTAATCATCATCATACCTAATAGAGATCAGGCAGAAATAATGATAATAACAACACAGGCCATAATTACATGCCACAATAAATTAAATCAAACTTATAAATAAGAAGGCCTAATATAAATGGACAACAATAAATTGAAATCCTCATACAATTGCAATATGCCAATCATCTCTTCGAGGGTTGACTAGCCATTAAAGCTATCGATCCACTAGAGCTTATCCTGAAACCTACACGGATAAACAAATCCATGCTAAACTATAAAGTTTAGTGGGAAACAAAACTCTATAGACAACCGCTTACAATATGTTCTTTTTCCTCGTATCATAGGCAACAATCACAATAACATAAAAATACATATGCATCTACAATAGTAATCATTCCACAATGTATATAATGGGGCGTTCTTATCCTTAGCCATAACTACCATCTTTAATAAAGTCTAGAGCATTGCTTAAATCATCTTATAATCGAACTTATCAATTACACTATCATCATCATCTTTTCTTTCTATTAAACTAGTATAATTTAGACACCTCAACATCCTTTTATTCATAATCTCTCGACATCAGGCTTTTAATAGGATAACACTTCAGTTAAAGCATTCCCTTATATTGGTAACACAGGATTTATATTCGATATTAAATTAAAGCACAAGGGAGCGCTCAGGTCATATAGCATCATATAAGATATTATTAGGCACGCTTACTTCACGCTTATATATATATATAATTCAATTCTCATTACAGGTTTATAGTCATGTATTGCCTCAGAGCTATCTTAGCATGGCCAACTAAACATCATACAACATCATTTCATTTCATGCATTGCACTTTGGTTTATGTTAGAATTATAGATATGCACATACATGTGTAAATGTTTGTATACATACTAACGAATTTGTATGTCATTTCAAAGAATAGATATGACAGATCATGATTAACCGATAAAGTCTCCATACTACATGCAAACATTTCATAATTTCCACATACATGAAGATTATTATTTATGTCTCGGTTCGTATAACTTTTAATGCAATATTGTAAGCCTATGGCCCATCTATTCACCGTGAAACCCATTGGTGGAAATAACTCGCATCGTCACTCACACGGGAACCTTTTTCATAATAGATGTTATATATATATATATATATATATATATATATATATATATATATATATATATATATATATATATATATATATATATATATATATATATATATATATATATATATATATATATATATATCACAATCATATCATACTGAACATCGCATTTCATTTCATAAATTTAGTTTATAGTAAAAAGGAACTTAAGACAAACAATACAATAATTCATTCATCATGCGTACATTACATAAGTGAAGCAATCAATGCACGTATTACTTGATTTTATGCATATTTTTACTATCTTTACTAGCCTGCCTAAGTACTAGTTCAAAGGGTGGATAATGAGAGCAATGGATACCCGAAGGTATCAAACAATAGACATCATAAGATATCAAACAATAGAGCACTGGTTCCAATAAGGAACAAACAATAGACCCAATCGGGGCCGAATAATGTTCCAGCAAGGAACAAATAATAGACCCAAACGGGGTCAAATAATTATTCCAATAAGGAACAAGATTCAACCGAGGTTAACTATGGAAGCTGCAACTGTATCTCTCTAGGCATGCCTATCTAATCCATGACTGAACTAAGATTCGCAGGCTTAACCGTTCTTAAACATATTTTGATCCAACATATCTTTCTTTACTTAATAGAGCATATTTGATTAATGCCATCATTCATAATAGAGTGCATATTATTCTTATTATACTTCAATATTGAGCTCTAAGCTCCAATACACATGGATGTTATCATATGATCATGTAGTTGCATCAACTTTCATTCGTTCATGTCATAATAGTTACATGTTTATGCAAACAATAATACCATGTAATCTTTCCTAATTAGCATTGTGCGTGTCCATATACATATATACATGTATATGCAGCTTAAATCATGGCAATACATGCTTTCATTATGCATGTTCACATACTGAATTAGACTACTTATCCTAGCATAGTTAGATCATTTATAAGATATTGGACTTATTTAACTCATCGATAGTTCTCAATGGCATACCTTGTTGTTGTTTCCATGAGTAGCTTCCATACAGCATCATAACTCCCATCAACATATAACTACTTTAAACAATACTCATGCATTTATAATCCATATAAGAGTATGAGTAGGTTCTTTTTAGATTAAGGTCGACACTTGTGCATCTTTAATCCTTTTAGCTAACTTTTATAGTATATTAGATTATAGACAAAAAGGTGATCTTCCTTAATATTATTACATATACACTGATCATCTTACTTGTACTTTCTATCTTATAATATTTTAAACCCAGGTAAGTTTATATAAGATTATTTCATCACAATCATTAGCACACTACTTGCAGACTTGCGGTTTTCATATTATTTCATAGGGCATGAACAGATAAGTAAGTAGGTTCCCTTACATCAAAGCTCATCATTAATTCCTATTATAACTTAAAGCATAACCAAACTTCTATAGTTTCACAATTAAGTGTCAATTAATATTCCATCTCTTTTATCTTAAACATGCAACATTGCAACTATCTTCTTATTAATACTAGGCTAAATCATAGTATTTTCATGCCGTTGCCAAGGATTATCAATGTATAGCATTTGGGGTAAAACAATTTTCTTTGACATAGTACATACCTTATATCATACTATATAGGGCATATTAAATAGCATTTAATCTTGTGATTACTATATTTTTTTCTTACTCTTCTTAGTTTTGGGCTATTAGGCACTAAACACATTTTAGCAACCTAATTATTAGCATTTATGTCTTTTAAACTTCTATAACACTTCATCTTATTTCCATGCCTTTCTAAACTATATCTTTAAAGACTTTAGCGCTAGAGAGAGAGAGTTTCTTAGTCTACTAATCCATTTATATCAACTAGCGTAATAACCAACACTTAATAACCATTTATCATCATTTTTACATACCATTAGTCAATTCACCTCCACTCTTGTTCTCTTAATAACCTTATAGACCATATAATACTGTGATTAATATCTAAATACATGGCTTAATCTTAGGTTGAGAGTATAATCAAATGAGTGAAAAGAGTACATATGACCATGTTGTGGAGGGGAGAAAAGCATGCTTGGCTGTGCATCCAAGGATCAAAGTGCATAAGTGGTCGTGCATGTAAAGAGGAAAAGCCATAAATGGCCGTGCATATCAAAGAGGAAAAAGCCAAGTGGCCATGCATGGGAAGAGGAAATACCTCAAGTGGCCGTGCATCTCAAAGAACAAAATGCACAAGTGGCCGTGCATTTCATAGGAATAAAGGCCAAGTGGCCGTGCATTTCATAAGAAGAAAGGTCAAGTGGCCGTGCATTTCATGGGAAGAAAGGCCAAGTGGCCGTGCAAAGCAAGAGGAAAAAGGCTGAGTGGTCGTGCAAGGCAAGAGGAAAAAGGCTGAGTGGTCGTGCAAGGGATTTCAGCAAATATGGAAACCCAGAAACCCATATTTATGCAGAAACCCGATTACGCATTACAAGAACTTAAATCCCAGATCTTACCTCACCACTTACAGTGATGATCATTAAAGTTTTAAATCATTATAAACTCATCTACATTACTAGATTTAGCATTTAACCTTATCAAGGATGACACATAAACAAGAAGAAAGGGAAGATTTCCAAAATCAATCATATGAACAGTGCAGTAAACTTAGTTCACATACCTGATATTAAAGCTTTAACTCCTTTAATCCTCGAGATCCAGCTCTCTCATGGTTCCTTTCTTCTCCTTCATGAATCCAAATACCAAAACCTTAACTTCCTCTTCTTCAACCCATAACTGAGAGAGAGAGAGAGAGAGAGAGAGAGACCTCCTTATGCCGATCTCCTTAATTTTCAAGAACCCTAAATAGGTGAGTGGGGTAAATATCTTCCAAGGAAAATTTTCATAATGCCGCTAAGTACAAATAAACCCCTATTATTTCAATTCATTTCAATTTAACCCCAAAACTTCTAATTTACTTCAATTGTATCATTTTCTTTAATTATAATTTAACTCAACTCATATACTTACATGCTGAAATTACCAAAATATCCATATTGGGACTTAACCTCAATAATTGCAAAATAATGCAATTTTTCCTTAATTAACGATAATCCTCATTAATCAACAATAATCCGATCAAGATCATGATTGGGACCTCACATTAGGCCTAGGGTTGACAGAATATCAAGTCTAATTTTTTTTTTTAAATATTAAGCCTAAATAATATGAGCATTATCAATTAATATTTCAATAGTTTATGTTACCGACTAGTACTCAAATTTTTAATTATATTTTTTTTTTTGAAAAGTTCTCTTTTATAAGATAAAATCATCTAATCTAAAGCAAGTATCCAGCGGAACATGAAAATAAAAAAACAATCACTTTATTCAACAAGATTACCTTCATATATATCAATCTATGTGTGAAAAATTATATATAAATTCGGTTAATGTTTAAATTTAAATTCAAATCCAAGTTCATTAATCATAATTTTAAAAATTAAAATTTACGTCTCTATATAATTGAACAAATTAACCATTAAGATATATAGGATTGGACTCAATTTTTTAAACCAATTTAACGGTTTCTCATTTATTTTTCCAAGCTTTCTACTCACTCCTAAAGTAAGGCTCTCCATAAAAATGTTATGGGTCATGCTATAAATATATTGCTATCTATATGAATTTATTTGAAAAATAAGTAGGATGGTAGTTAATTAATATATGGGTGATAATGCATTATTAGCTCAATTCACACAACTTACCTAAATTAGGTATAATTGGGTAGAGAGAAAAATTTTCCATGAATGAATGCTCCATTTTCTATATATATGGAATGATTACAATTGCTTTTATTAAAAAAAAAACTAATAACAAAGTAAAAGATAAATAACCTCAAAGAAATCAAGGTCCGAAAGATGATTGATTTGGCCAACAAAAACCAAACTGTAGAGCTTCTTAAAGCTCAAGCTCATATATGGAGTCGCATATTCAACTACATAAGCTCCATGTCTCTAAAATGTGCAATTGAAATGGGAATTCCAGATATCATCCATAGCCATGGAAAACCCATCACCATTTCTGAGCTCAACACAGCCCTATTCATCCCGCCAATCCAAATCTCATTGTCTCCCTCGCCTACTTCGTATTTTGACGCATTATGGCTTCTTTACAAAAGCAAAAATCAACAAAAATGGCAAAGAAGAAGAAGCCTATGTCCTCACCATGTCATCTCAACTACTTTAAAGGACCACCCTTTGAGTGCAGCGCCGTTTTTACTATACGAGCTTAATCCTATTGTTGTCAACACATTTCACCATCCAAGCTGTTGGCTTCTTAATGAGGATCCGACCACGTTTGAGACCATTTGGGATGCCATTCTGGGATTATTGTGGCTAAGATCTCAACCTCAACAAAATATTTAATGAGGGTATGTGCCTGTTAGATTCAATTATTAATCAAGTTTCATATGCAAAACATATTACAGTCTTTCTTTTTTCTTTTGGACATTAAATTATATAACAGCTATGGCTAGTGATGCTCGAGTGGTTGCGAGTGCACTAGTTAATGAGTACAAACAGGTATTTGATGGGTTAGAGGCATTGGTTGATGTTGGTGGTGGGGATGGAAGTTTGGTTAAAGCCATTACTCAAGCTTTTTCTCACTTGGATTGCACTGTTCTTGATCTTCCTCATGGGGCGGATGGCTGGCTTAGCTCTCCCAATTTGAAATTTGTTGCTGGTGATATGTTTCAGTCTGTTCCTCCCGGTGATGCAATTCTAATCAAGGTATCAATTTTTCTATTTTCTTCAAAGAATACTTGAAAAATTAAAATTAATTCCATTCATGAATAAAAGAATAATGGAAACTGAATTTAGATAAGAAGTTCTCTATACTTTGCGATAATTATGCTGAGGTCATTAGACTTATGCCTAATTATCATATAGTAACAAGTTTTTATATCAAGAAAATACATGAACATTGTAATCATTGTATAAAAAGTTGTTTTGGTTTCAAAATACTTCTATCTAACATGACATTTACCAGAATTAATTACACTGAAAGTTACTGAATTTTGTCATAATTATAAAAAAGTAACAAAAGAATTTTTTTGTAACAAGAAAATAATCGAATTATAAAATATTTATAGAAAAAGTGATTTTGACTGAAAAATATTTTAAACTCTACTAAAAATTCAACATGGCATCCCATCTAAGCTCAATACTTTTCAAAAAGTGTAAATTTTCCTTAAACAACCAATTTATCTGGCTATTTAATCAAGGAAAAGAAACTTGAGGAACAGCGAAAGCAAATAGTTTCGACTGCATTACATGGGTTTCTACTAATGTGTATCGTCACTTGTTACCTTCTATAATGCCTATAGTTTAGGTAGCATATGCCATATTAAAATTTTAATAGAGTTTTAAGTGCATTTCAATCAAAATGACTTTTCATTCGAAAATTATAAAGTTCCCATTTTTTTTATAATTTTTTTTTTACAACTTTCTAGTAATTAGGGTATAAGTCTGGTGACCTCCGGTACAATTAATTCCATTTACTGCCTAAAATCCAAACTTTACAGAAAGTGACATATAAGAGTACATAACAACGAGTAACCATATAATACAATTGATATGATAAAAAAAATGGATTTCATTGAAATAGAACATATATAGATTGTATGTTAAAGAGAACTTAAATGTAGAGTTTAGGTGATAGTTACATTAGATTTTTAGTAGAGTTTAAAGTGTTTTCTTTCTATATAAGGATCATACAATTCAGCTTTTTTTTTTTTTTGCTTGCAGAATTTTTTTTTTTTTTACTTTCTAGTAATTAGGCACAAGTCCATTGACGTTGTCCAGTGTAATTAATCCTATACTTTCTGTTCGTTCGATCACATTAAATAGTCTAATATTAACGGAATTAACTGTCTTAAAGATTTGTACATATATTGATCACAACTTTTCATTTTGAAGAATTTGACATGTTCAGTGGATTATGCACGATTGGAGTGATGAAGAATGTATAAAGAAGCAACAAAGGAGAAGATAGGTGGAAAGTTGATTATCATAGACATGGTGACAATGGAGAAAGGAGAAGATGATGACTCCGTCAAACAACAACTCGTCTTTGGTATGTTGACGATGGTGATGCTAAATAGTAGAGAGAGAAACGAGGAAGAATGGGCTAATCTTTTCTACAAGGCTGGTTTCAAGCCCGATAAGACAACTAGGTTTAAGGTCAATCGTTGAAGTTTATCCTTAATACTAATACTATATATATACACACACACACATCAAATATAATTATTATATAAATGAATATTATCAATTAGACTTGGGAATTTTTATTCCAAAATTCAAACATCAAATCCAAACTCTGTCCAAAAAAATTCTAACTCAAACCAAATTCAACTTGAGGTAAAATTCAAATTGATCCATACAAAAAAGGCACAAAAATTTAAGGATCATATAAGAGTGTTCACGAATAATTCAAAATATGAAAACTAACATATTTTATCTGTTTAATTTTTACTTTTTTATTTTTTCTTTAACTTTTATATTTATCATTTATCAAGCATTATGGCAATTTGCAGCTTAAAATTAAAATAGTATTTTTTCATTAAAGAATTAATTGATTATATAAATTATAAAAAGATCAATTAGCTTGATATAAAAATAAATTTATGAATTCTATAATTCAATAGAATTGAAAATAAAAATATATTTTGATATTTACAAAAAAATTAAAAACACGAATTTCCCATTATAAAAAAAAACTGAAATTTTCGTTAACATTATCAATAAATCAATTTAATTTTCATAATTTAATAATTATGTATATATATAATTCCAATGCCCCGACGCCAAGTGCCAATTAAATCCACATGTTATTGGCACTTACTCACCACTGGTTATTAGATAAAGCAAAAAAGTGAAGTAGAGTTTATAAATAAAAAATATATCTTTTATTTTTATTTTTTTTAAATTATGCTATGAAATTTATAACATTTTGATTAATACAAAAAAATAACATATTTTCAAATTGTTATTTCAAATCAAAAGAAAAAATCGTGATTTAAAACAATTTGTTAACCACTAATCGACCATTGAAAAAATTTAACATATACAATCACCTCATGAGAGGTGTTAAATACATTCTCTATATTACTTTTTTTTATTTAACTTTTCTATCATTTGAAGACCATACGTTTAAGTGAATTAAACATGAAATCTTAAAGTACATAAAATGGACACATAACTTGCAAATGATAGAGAAAATAAAAGATGATGTAATGATCTACAAGATAAAAGATGATCCAATATAAAGAAGTTATTTAGCATTTCTCTAACAATAAACCCTCACATATGCGAAGATAATGTAATATAAAATAAATAGTTGACTCTTTTACCGCTTCCTTTGTGAGAACCACCATAATAATATTATATTATATTATATTATATTAATAACATTCACCCAAATATAATCATACGACTTCCACAAGAAAGCAGCAAATGTGCTAATTTACCTGCATTCATATCATTCTATCTTTGCTAAAACTCCGATTTTACACGTCCCGAAATAATTCTTCTTCTGTAGTACGGACCTCACCATCATAATTCATTGCAAGTTCCTCTACGCTAATTTAATGAATTTTATCATAAAACCATATCAATAAATAAACTTATAGAATTTCAATATAACATTCCTAAATAAATGAAATGTGGTATTAAGATTAACTAAAGGTTGGGTCCAACACTAACAACAGACAAATAAGAAGCTGACATTTTAGAAGCATGCAAGCGATGAATGATAGCTTATTGCTATGATTTGAATCACAGATAATCCAGTATATTCCTATTACAAGAAATCATAGAAGATCAAATAATCGCTTGGCAAACACATTATGCTCCAGAATGGCATATTCTTTCCTACCACTAAGCATGGACTATGGAGAACAACCTAGGTCGTCCCTAAAGTAACAGGGGAATGATTTACATTCTGGACAAGATAAAGAAAAGTAAATCACAGTCAATGGACAAAAATAATACCCCGAATTTGTGCATAAGAATTATCTTCTGTTAGAGATTCACTATAACATAGTATATATTAGCAATATATACATGTTATAAATTAAATATTTAATTAGACAAAAGCAGAAGGCGATGCAACTGTAGAAAGTATAGATAGGTACTATTTACTTGATGGAGAGGTTAGTTTATTGTCTTCAGAATCATGTTTTAATGAAGCATCACCGCCCATCAATTCCTGAAAGCCTTCAACCTTCACCGGTGGAGCTCTAACAATGCCCACATTCCTGCAACAAATAAGGCATTAATCCAGAAGTTCAACAAAATTTCTAATGGCCAAGTGAAAAATCTAATCTCTTTCTGAAATTTCCTTACGGTGTCTGCATTTGCTGAACCTGCATGGGTGTTTGCTGAACTTGCATAGATGTCAATTGCCTAAATTGATTGTTGGATTGACCTTGGAGATTCGTCATTGCAGCAATTTGTTGCTGCCGGAACTGCATTTGTGCATTTCTGGAGTGTATAGTGTTGAAGGAATTATCCATTGGCAATTCTGATGGGTTTTCAATCTTGACTTGAACCATTGGTCTGTCCTTATCCGTATCCATTGCAGGGCGAGGTGCTGCAGCTTGTCGCCTACGCAATCTCTCCAATTGCTGCTGCTGAAAAGCCAAATTTTGGGGATGAACCATATGCTGCATTTGTTGATGCATTTGTCTTGGCATTTGCAGCTTCACCATAGATGGCAATATATTCACATCAGTAATTTTCATTATATACAAAGTTGAGCCTGAAATGGTACTTGTACTATTCTGGGCTATACAGGTAACAAAGGCATTCATCCTATTTTACAGTCATACAAGAAGCACCAGCACTGATTGAAGCTTGGTTTGGGGCAACTCACTTAAATGATAAGCAAAAGATTTTACTATCTCTGTTTCAAAATACATGTCGTTTAAGGAAAAAAATTTTGTTTCATAATACATGACGTTTTGATATAACCAAAACACATTAATTGATTTTTACCAAATATACTCTTGTTTAAATTGCATTTATAAGAGTGATTTTCAACATACATTAATTACACTGCACAATTAATATAAGAATAATAAGATCTTTTAGTTATGGAATAATTACTATTCTTAAATAATATATATTCTCGTTTAATGTCAAGTATTTTGAAACGGATGGAATATTTTTTTCTTTACTTCTCCATTTTGCTTTCTCTTCGGCTGAGAACTGTTGATAAATATATTTAGTTCCTAATTTGTAAAGATTTGATATGATTATCTTTTTATCTTTTCTAGTTAGATTTAAACTCTTTTATATAAATATTTATGTAAATATTATAGTCAATATATTGAGAGTAATAAAAATTTCTCAAAATCTTTATGGTATCAGAGCGTCTACCGCTTTGAAGGTCGAGTTTTCTCCCTTCAGTAATAGGTCGATTCTCAAAAACTCATCTATGGTAACAATTTTTCAGTAAGTGTGAAAAGGGCACGAATCGTCCCTTCTTTTTTGACAACGCCCTCACCAGAGAAGAGCCTAAGTCAAGTCCGGCCTATATACCAATTTCCGGCGCAGTCCAACATTGCCGGTGAGCACACACGCCACCAATCCATTTCGATGCCTTCCTTCATGCACCGGCGCGTGTAGCTTCCTCCGGCCACCGTCTGTCACCGGACCTTGCCCAGATCTGTTCGCCGGTCTTCTCTGACAAGCCAATCTCCGATCACTTCTGAAATGTTGATTTTCTGGATTTCTCCTTTCCAAATTCGGTTTCTATTCTTTTTTCTGTCCTGGCATTTTTTTGCTACTATAATGGACAACAAGGAGGTTCGTTTATCTAAGAGATAAGATCCCACTACCTCTTCATCCGCTCATAATACATGGATTATAGATTCTGGTGCAAAATCATATGACAGGCTCTTCAAGAAATTTTATTTCTTATTCTCCGATTAAAAGCGGAGATAATGTCCGAATAGCAAATGGATCTCTTACTCCGATATCTGAAAAGGATTCTATTGACTGTACTTCCACCATTAAATTGTCCTCTATTCTTCATGTAACTCAATTTTCTGCTAATCTTTTATCGTTTAGTTCTATAACTAACTCCCTTAAATGTAAAGTTAAATTTTTTCCTACACATTGTATTTTATAGGATCTTAAAACATGACAGAGGATTGGCAGCGGTAAGTTGCAAAATGGCTTATATGTCTTGGACAATGGTAGTAGCCTAGTTTCCGGTAAGAAGCAACCTTTTTTGGGTGAGAGTAATGATGTAAATAAAGAAATCAATCAATAGCATAGACAGTTAGGACATCTATCCTTTTTTGTCTTGAAGAAATTATATCCTAATTTATTCAAGAATGTGAAGTTTGATTCTTTGGTTTGCGATGCCTTTAAAATTGCTAAACGCACTAGGTGTTCTTATCACTTGAATAATAATAAAAATTATGTTCCTTTTACTATCATTCATTCTGATATTTGAGGACCTACTAAAAATACTTCATTATCAGGTAGTCGGTGGTTTGTTACATTCATTGATTGTTACACTACAATAAATTGGGTGTATTTAATAAAAGCAAAGAGTGATATTTTTTCTTGTTTTCAATTTTTTCATAAGATGGTTTGTACTCAATTTAATTCTAAGGCAAAAGTTTTGAGAATAGATAATGAGACAGAATACATGGATACTAGGTTCGTTATTTACGTAAAGCATAATGGAATAATACATTAAACTAATTGTCCTTACGCTAGTGCACAAAATGGGATAGCTAAAAAAAAAAATAGACATCTATTGGAAATTACTGGATCTGTTATGTTTACTATGAATCTCCTAAAGCCTTATTGGGGGGATGTAGTTCTAGCATCTGCTTATCTTACCAATAGAATGTTTCTTAAAACTCTCGACTTTAAGAGTCATTTAGCAGTGCTGCAAGGGAAGAATACTTATATTGTTCCCCCTGAAGTATTTGGGTGTATTTGTTTTGTTCATACTAAAAATGTTGGCAAACTAGACCCGAAAGCTTTTAGATATGTGTTTATTGGGTATTCTCAAACACAAAAAGGTTATAAGTGTTGCCATCCTCCATTGAAGAAATATTTTGTTAGTATGGATCTGACTTTTAGAGAAAATACACCTTACTTTGATGCTATCCAATCACCACTTCAAGAAGAGAGTACTGAGAGATAAGAGGTGGTACCTATTATAACTCTTCATAACCTTACCCTATGGGAGAGTTTAGTTAGGCAAGGGGAGACTAACCTTACCCGAGAGGAGAGTTCTGTGAAGGAACAAATTCAAGAGAAGACCATTGGAGTTCAAGAGGAGATTGTTGTCCAATGGGAGAATATTGAACGTTTGGATAGACCCGATTTGATAAGATATTCAAGGAGAAACAAAACATAAGAAGCCATCATGCAACCTATTCCATATCAAAAATCCTCTTCTTCTGTTCAGTCAGATCAATCATTTTTGAACTCTGAGTCTATTAATAATTTGGATATTTCTATTGCTCACAAAAAAAGAGTTAGATCTTGCACCAAACATTCTCTATCGAACATTGTCTCCTATAATTATTTATCTCCCTCCTATAGAGCATTTATTTTGTCCATTTCTTCTGTCTCTATACCACAGGATTAGAGGAAATCTTTTATATCCTAAATGAAAGCTAGCTATGATTGAAGAAATGAAGGCTTTATCCAAAAATGAGACTTGAAAACTAGTTACTTCTCCACCAAACAAGAAATTGATTGGTTACAGCTAGATTTTTATTAGTGAAACATAAAGCTGATGGCTCGATTGAAATGTTCAAAGTCAGATGGGTGGCTAAAAGATTCACTCAAACTTATGGAGTGGATTATCAGGAGACATTTGCCCCTGTTGCTAAAATGAACACGGTCAAAATTTTATTGTCCTGTGCAACTAATCTTGATTGAAATTTACAACAGTTTGATATGAAAAATGCATTTTTTTACGGAGATTTGGAAGAAGAAGTATATATGAAGATTCCCCCTAAATTTGATTATGAACATAGTCAAGGGAAGGTATGTAGACTGAAGAAAGCCTTATACAGATTGAAGCAATCTCCCAGAGCATGGTTTGATAGATTTAGCAAAATCATGATCTCTTTTGGCTACCAACAAAACAATATTGATTATACTCTCTTCATAAGACATAACACATGTAAACTCACTCTCCTCATAATTTATGTTGATGATATTGTAATGACAGGAGATGACAGAAAGGAGATAACCCGATTGAAAAAGCTGTTGACTCAGGAGTTTGAGATCAAGGATCTAGGAAAATTACAGTACTTCTTGGGAATTGAAGGTGCCATATCAAAAAGGAAAATCTTTATTTCTCAGAGAAAATATATTCTGGATCTCTTGAAAAAAACTGGCATGACAGGTTACAAGCCAGCAGAATCGCCCATTGAGAGCAACCACAAGCTATAAGCAGAAGTTGAAGAGCCAGTTGATAAAAAGAGATACAAAAGATTGATTGGCAAACTTATTTATCTCTCACACACTAGGCCAAACATGGCCTACTCAATGAGCTTGGTGAGTCAGTTCATGCATGATCCACGAGACTCT
Organism: Excoecaria agallocha; assembly: GCA_037975025.1. Lineage (NCBI taxonomy): Eukaryota > Viridiplantae > Streptophyta > Magnoliopsida > Malpighiales > Euphorbiaceae > Excoecaria > Excoecaria agallocha. The sequence continues at coordinate 118,442,448 of CM075807.1, read as the reverse complement.
CACATGCAAGCTGTCTTCTGCATCTTGCGGTATTTGAAGTCTGCTCCAGGAAAAGATCTTCTTTTCTCCAAACATGGTCACTTCCAAATAGAAACCTTTACAGATGCGGATTGGGTTGGATATTTAGATAACAGAAGATCTACTTTTGGCTATTGTACTCTTGTACGAGAAAACTTAGTTACTTGGAGAAGAAGCAAAGTGTAGTTGCTAGATCGAGCGCTGAAACAAAATACAGGACTATAGCTCAAGGTATTTGTGAACTTTTTTGGCTGAGAAAACTACTAAAAGAATTGAGATTATATGGAAAAAGGAAACTATTCTTATACTCTGACAACAAAGCCGCCATCAATATAGCTCATAATCCTATTCAGAATGACCAAACAAAACATAGCACTTCATAAAAGAAAAGCTCACAAATGGTCCCTTTGAGTTTGTTTCATGTATCATCCGAAAAGCAACTAGCTGATGTATTTACAAAAGGACTCAACAATCGAAATTTTCATAACTTGGTCTGCAAGTTGGGCGTGTGTGATATCTTTGTACCAACTTGAGTGGAAGTGTTGATAGATATATTTAACTCCTAATTTGTAAAGATTTGATATAATTATCTTTTTATCTTTCCTAGTTAGGTTTAAACTCTTTATATAAATACCTATGTAAATGTTATAGTCAATATATTGAAAGTAATAAAAACTTTTCAAAATCTTCAGAGACTGAACAGGTGTGGGAGCCTCTTGGCCTATTAAATTGAGGGGGAATATTTCTTCCAAAATGGTAATATAGCTGGACAGCTTTAATACATGCCAGAAAAGGTACCTTAATATCATTGTGTTTTTTTGGAAACAAAAAATCTCTCCAACCACTCAGAAAGAATACCAATTGCAAAAATGAAAGCCAAAGAGCAAATTTTGTAGATAACACACCTGCTGGGGTAGACGCAGATTGTTTTGGTGCTGTTGCTGAAATGGTGGCTGGACTCCATGGATTTGTTGCTGAGTTGGTTGGACAACATTTCTAGTTCCATCCTTGACAAGCTCTATCAAATTGCCAAGGTTACTTCAAAGAAAAAAATAAACAAGTTACGGTGACCAACAAGAATACAAATGTTACCAATTCCAAAGTTGATAAATACAAGAATTTATTCACACAATTAAGGTATATATCCACTACAGAGAAAGGAACAACTAAAGTCACTAGAAATTGCCAAATTCTTGTTCAGGCAAGAAATGATCATTTGGCATGCATTCACATTAAATGCCATAGAAAGTTAGTTCTTCAATATTTTATAGTGCATTAAATTAGACAGATTCATAGTTTACCTTAATAGTTGAGTGTTTTGCCATAATCCACAATTGAAAGAATATGTCGATAATAAAGTTGAAGTTGTGCCCCAAAAACTATTCCTAGTTAACTTCCAGTGGATATTGTCTTCAGCAGTGCATCATAATATAAACTCCATCTGAAATTTGGCTTCTCAGGCCACTAGATATTCCCAAGTCTTACCATTTATGGCAAGGTTGATCCAACCCTTGCAGCTCATATTAAATCATTTGATTTCTTGGGATTAGTAGTTCAACAGCATATGATTCATCTGTAAAAGTGAATGTCTGCTGTGTACTCACCGTTCAATAAGAGGAAACAAAAAAGTAATATGATAACAGCAACTGACAAGCACTGTAGTTAACAGTTAACCGCAAATATTTCATGTCCATCCAACACATGCTATGCTAAACATATATGCATTCCTTTATAGTAACAACGAATACTGTACACAAAATAATGGCAATTTGTGGGAGCAAAAATCTAAGGATTAAAACATCTTGTGCAAGAAGTCTATAAAATCAAAGCAGAGCTGAATTTTTATGAAATTACTTAATTGGAAGTCATCCATTGAAAGCCTTAGAAAACAGTTCTAGCTCAATGAAGGTACATATGCACAGGCATAACATCCTTTAAAGTTACCAGATAAAATTAAAAGGCTGCAGAAAACGTGATAACAAGGATTTGAAACTCACCTATATCCTGATGTTTGAAGAAACATCTTAAGCAGGTCAATTGCTGAACATTGTTTCCTATAACTATCAGCAAGAACCTTCAAGTTACGGCCTAGTTTACAGATATGAAACCTGAGCATTTGAGACAGGACTTCCATTGGAACTTCTGATGCACTGTCAAAACCCACTCGAGCCAATATTTGGGCCACTACCTTTTGAGATATTTGCGACACTTGCTCTTGACCAAGAAGTTTCAACCCATTTTTTCCACGATGCAAGCTTCCTCCTTGCTCCACACTAATACCAAGCCTCTCTATCACAACAGAACTCCTGGTCTGAGGTAACGCATCAAGAACTCCATGGAATTCGATTTTCTGATTATCTTGTGTTCTAGTTATCGGTGGAAGTGCACTATCAGGTACACAATTTAATGTAAACATTGTTTCCGGAAGAAAGGTTGCATCATCATCAACAGAATTGGTACCATCTAAAACAGAACTGGGATGCATAATGGGTGTAAAAGTAACACGCCTTCTCTTATGTTTATCAAGAAGTCTAAGATAAGTAGACATTTCTACAGGAGAACGTTTGTCTGACTCCCTGTCCCCAAAAGACAACCTGTATGGCCTACTAACTTTAAACTTTTCTATAAACTGATTATACCATGTTTCAGGCAATTCGTCATTCTTGATTCTCTGGGATATGCTGTCCATTTCAGAGTCACCATATCTTGATCCAATGCCAAAAGTAGATTTAGAATGGCTCTGCAAACCCAGTAAATGTTGTAAGACAGCCATCTAAAGCAGAGACATGGGGGACCCATTAACAAACAAGTTATTTTAAGAATTAGAAGTTCCACAGCAAGTATTCATAGCTTGAAGACGCATAACAAAGTGCTCATGCATATTATTCACTATTGCTTCAGCCATACCCAGGATTTATTTGAAACTTGTGTCAAAGCTTGATAGACAAAATTGAAGAATTGGATTAATTTGTTATTGATGGAGCTTGCTTAGTTCAAATGTTAAGCTTGAACAATTTGGGAGAATCATTCATTGACAAATCTTTCATATACACACATACATTTTATTTATTTAAGCATAACCGTACATATACATTACTTGTGTTATATGGTGAACTTTAAAAATTAAAACCTTGGAGATCTTAATGAGAATGGTGCTTGCAGAAATCTTAACCTTAGAGATAATAGTCAAAATACAACATCCATATGACCATTATAAAGCTGTCATGAAATGAGCAAGCAAAAAATGAATGGTTAAAAAAAAGGTTGCGTTGCTGAATTTGAGACCAATAGACAGTGCAATATGAATCATCATTCATAAAAAGATTAAATGATAGTAGTAAAATTTAAAGTCTTAACTAGGAAAGGTGACTGTATTTCAAGCCTAGGTGAACCCAACTTAAATCAACAATATAGCATGAGTGCTGTAAACTATTTCTTCAATTACTTAATCAACTACACCTTCAATTGCAAAGAGTAACCTGTAAAGTAGCTTCATTCCTCTAACTCATTGTCAGCAATCACAATTCACATATAAAACGTAAAAGAAAAAAAAAAGGGAGGATGAAATCATCAGTGTGCTTCGTTTATAAAACCTTATATGGAGCTCCATTGGGAGCCACGCCGCCGCCACCTTCTCGCCGTTGATCACCTTCATCTAATGTAAAGTACACGTCATCACCATGCAACTGCAAATCTATGAATCCAAAAAATAGTAAGAATAATAAATAAATAAAACACAGGTTTTTTTTTTTTTTTTTTTGCAATTCACAAAAAGACTTACAATTTGGATTAAGCTTGGAGACGGCAAAGGAAGAAGAGGCAACCGAGGGAAAACTGGAGGATAAAAAGAGAGCGGCACTAGCTTTGTCGAACAAGAGAGCACGGACCCGGAGCTGAAGGTGGATCTGAGCCTTGGATTTTAGCTCGTCGGGCCGCATGAAGGCTTCCCATGAGGAGGGAGAGGAAAGGGAGTGAACGAAGTTTGAGTAAAGCACATCACCGAGCCACATCCGCCACACCCCCACCATTTCCAGCTTCCGGGCTAGCTCAAAGCCATGGCCGTCGTCGCCGAGGAGAGACATTTTTCTCGGGCCCAGATTGGAAAAATCGAAAAGGACAAATCGGGAATTCTGGGGTTGTAGATTTTTTAGGAGGATTCGATGTGTTAGGTATCAGTTAATTTGTGGTGGACCCTTTTATATGGTCCGTTAGATTGGTCAAATTCTTGAAGGAAATTTTGTGCTTGGTGTTGATCGGACCATACTCTGTCCGGAACAAGAAATACAAGTCCTTCCTTCCACTTCAGAGAAAGGAACAATTAAAGTCACCGGAAATCTGGCCCAATGCTGTGATTCTACTGAACATCTTTTTCGACAATTTTTTTATAAATAGGATATTTAATAAAATTATTTAGTATTTTGATGTATTGTAAAAAATAATTAAAAAAATAGGATATGTTAATTTATTTTCGTAAGTAACAGTTGCAAATCTGCTCTAAATACATAAATCAAGAAAAAAGCAGAAGAGAGAGCAGACAGCAGTCCATTTCCGCAGCACAGTCCTGCGAACATGGATTCAATGTTTTTATTTGAAATTAAATCGTGGTCTGTGGCAAAGTGGCAAGTGTGCATGAGCTCTTCCCGAGATGTCCCAAGTTTGAATCCGAGCAAGTTCCTTATTTCTTTGTTTTTGTTAAAGACAATTTACCACATATTGAATATATAAGCACACTGATCTTATTGGTAAAATGCACAGCATTCTCCGTAGGCGCGCAGGTTCGAATCATATTACAACCAATTTTTTTGATATTATAATTTACACAATTAATTTCTACATTGATTTACATATTTCTATTAATTAAAAATTATAATTAATTTTTTTATTTGGTTGTTGTTAAGTTTCAAAATGCAATTAATTAATATAATCTTATAAAATAATTTTATAATTTATTTCATATAATCTTAATTGAAAAAATGAATTATAAAATTTAATTAATTGAAGTATAAAGATTAATTGTAATTTTTCATATGAAAAGTAAGTGAAAAAAATGAGTTGTAATTCCTCATATTAGAATTTACAATTAATTTTTAAATTAATTTACATACTTCAATTAATTAAAAGTTATAATCAATTTTTTAAATAAAAAAATTAATTGTATGTTTGAATCTTAACTGAAAAATTAATTGCATGTTTGAATTCTAACAACAACCAAATTAAAACATTAATTATAAATTTTAATAAATTTAAGTATGTAAAGCAATGTAAAAATTAATTGTAACTTACAATATTAAAAAATAAGGAAAAAAAATACTTTATTGTTGCTAAGGTCCGAACCTGCGTACCTATGGAGAGTGGTGTGCCATTTTACCATCAAGCTAACGTTGGCTATTTGTACATAATGTATTCAATATGTTATTTATAATTAGTAAATAGCCAACATTAAAAAAAATATATTATGGAGCTTGATGGGATTGGTGTGCCATTTTACCATCAAGCTAACTTTGGCCGCTTGTTTATGTATTCAATTCGTTATTTATAATTAGTAAATTGCCAACATTAAAAACAAAAAAATATATATATTGAGGAGCTTGATGGGATTCAAACTTGGGACGTGGTGGAAATAGCTCATGCACGCTTGCTTTTTTGTCACACTCCATTTCGTATTTAATTTCAAACAAAAATATTAAATCCATTTTCGCAGGGATGTGCTGCAAAAATAAACTGCCTTTTTTTCTGCTTTTTTTTCTATTTGCACGCCCACAGCAGATTCCGCAGCTGTTGGTTCCGAAAATAAATTTACATACCCTATTTTTTCGATTATTTTTCAAAACACATCAAAATGTTAAATAATTTTGTCAAATACCCCACTTATTAAAAAGTCCCTCTTTTATGCTGGTTGGAGGTCGCATGTCCATTTTAGCTTTGATTTTTTTGGGGTTAGGCTTTATGCCTCTTTCAAATACCATGAACCCTAGAAACTTTCCCGAATGAACTCTAAACACATATTTTTCTGGATTTAATTTCATATTGAATTAATTGTGTCAAGTACCTTCATCGGGTCAGCAGGATATACTTTTGCTTTTCACAATCATATCATCGATGTACACTTCTAGATTTTTTTTAACTATGCCTTGAATAATTTGTTCATTAGATGTTGATACATCGCATCCGTATTTTTTAGCCTGAATGGCACGATCTTGTAGCAGAAGGTGCCATTATTAATAATGAAACTCATTTTTTCCTAATCAAGCAACCACATCATAATCTGATAGTACCTTGCATAAGCATCGAGCAAATAGTAGATGAAATGACATGCTGTAGCATCTATTAATTGGTCAATGCTCAAAAGCAGATAACAATCCTTTGGACAAGACTTATTGAGATCGATGAAATTCACACATATTCTAAATTTACCAGTTTTTTTTAAAACCACATTAGTAAGCCATTCAGGGTAATTAACTTCCTTAATATTCCCGGCTTTCAACAATATGTTTATTTCTTAAAAAATGAATTTTTTACAATCAGGTGTATGCCTCATCGATTTTTATTTAACTGGTGGATGATTGGGATCCACATTTAGCTTGTGAGTGATCACCTCTGGATCTATATCTTGAATATCTTCTAGTTTCCTAGTGAAAGTGAATTGATTGATTATCAATACTTTCATTATTTATTCTTCCACTTTTGCTAACATATTCGAGCCTACATGGGCTTTCTTCCTTTCATATAGTTTTTTTTGTGACAATGTTGCCTTTTAGATTCATCTTGGGTCGATCGTCTTCTTCATTTTTCTCTAGCCCGAGTTGTAGTATGCATGATTGTTTTGCCTCTTTTACCATGGCGATGTAAGCCTCCCTTGAAGCTTTTTTAGTTTCTCTCAAAATTGCTACCTTTTTTCAGTAGGAATTTTCATCACCATGTATCTTATGCTATTGACTGACCCTATTTAAAATAATAATGGTCTTCCAAAGATTGCATTTTATGCAAAGTTCACAGGTATGACATTGAATAGAGCTTTACAAGTGTGAGCCACTGTTTCATCTTCCATTTTCATAAAAAATTCTATGGATTCAAGTACTGGGATAGTGATGTTGCCAAGTTCGATCAACGGGGTGGTTATTTGCTTCAATTTTCCTATTGGTAGATTCATTTGTTTGTAAGTTTTTATGGTGAGGATGTTCACCACACTACTATTATCCACCAAATTTCTTTTTTACAAGGAAGTTATTGATTACTGCTTGGACTATCAATACATCTTAATGGAAAAACTTTAGATTAGCCGTATCTTCAGGGGAAATGGTGATTAAGGGTAACTTTTCAAATTTAACGGAGAAGTATACACCTTTTCCTTTCCTTCTTTTTGCAAAATCCTCTCCATAGGATGAACCTCTAGCAATCATATTAATTATATTGATTCTTTATCTTTGCTGATCTGCATCCCTAGATTTATGCCTCTCATCATCTTCCTCTAAATTCAACTTGCCTTTGTTACATGTTGGCGCTTTACACGATTCTTGCAGTGAAGATCTCACAAATCTTTTTAGGGATATCTTTTGTATTAACCTCTCGATTTCTTCTTTCAATGATTTACATTCATCAATGGTGTGACCTATTTTCTTGGGGAATTTATAATATCTACTTATACCTTTGGGTGTATAACCGATCGGAAAGCTTTTTAAGCCAATTTACCTTGTTGTGTTTCTCTTTTATCCACATTAAAACCTTAGTGGGAGAAAAGTTGAGTGGAGTGTAGGTTCTGGCTGGATTACTTATGTGGCAATCAGACCTACCATGCTCATTTTTTTCCTCTTCCCTTGGTTTTTTTAGGTGCTAGCTGCTTTATAATTCTTTACTTTGAGGTCTACCCACTCGTATGGTTGCATTCTATCTGTTGCCAAATTTATACATCCTCTGGCTCGCAGGATACCATCCAATTATAAATATTATTTAGCCCTTTCCATCAGTTTGGCGAAGTCCATCGGAGGGTGCATTGTGATAGGTGCCCTTCTTTTTATAATCTCAATTTCACCTCCAAAATCATGGGATCATTGAGCTCGAGAGAGAAAATCTCTGACCTTTAGCAGTTTGATCTCGCTTTTAGGGTCCAACCAGGTTATGGTTCCTTACCCAGGTCAACGGTTGCTTCGCGATAGGAAAAAGATTCACCTTAACTTGCTAAATCTTAGACCTCGAAAGGTATAAAGTGGCATGCTTAGGTTCCCTATCTCATCGCTAACGAACGATAATCGAAAGGCATCTAGTTAGGCACCACAAGACTAATGATAAGGAGTTGCCACCCAATAAAATATTGAAAAAGAAGGGTGTTCCGATCATTGAGGCCAAAAAAGTCTAGAGATGGTTCAGAACTTCGCTCTTATTTTTACTTTAGATAAATGTGACATGACGGCTTTCAAATTAATCATGTTATTCCTTTTCTTTCATGCAAAGATTAGAGCAAATATGAAAATTAAAGGTACATCCAATCACATAGAAAATCGATAAATCATGATAAAGAGTTAAAGCAATAAAGGCATCTATAAATTGAGTAATTTGTTGTGATCTTTTTGGATGAGGACTTTAGTCCTTGCCTGTGGTTTATAAAGAAGTATTTCATTATGATGGTTCGATTAAACGATGAGAAATATCCTTGATTAGGGGTTTGAAATTAAGTTAAGAGGATTTATATAATGGTGAGTGTATGGGTATACATATAGGTGTGCATAGGTGTACACTCAAAAGGTACTCCACTTTCCCACCTACGTTGTGGGAAAATTCATCAACTTTTGAGTGCACGACCATACAAGAGGTAATTCACGGGTGTACAGTCAAAAAGCAGGATAACTTGCCAGATAAAGATTTTTAAAATGCATGGGTGTGCACTCCTTGTCCAAGGCTGTTCAATGCCAAAATAGGAAAATCCGGACATCAGGTTAAATGATGAGATTTCATTTGAATACAAGGGTGTACAAGCCATAAATGCATGATTGTGCAAGGCTCATAAATCCTCTTAACTTAATTTCAAATCCCTAATCAAGGGTATTTCTCATTGTTTAATCTTCTGTGCTGCTCAGCTACTTGAAACAAATAGAAATCACCTTAAAATATTTTTCAAAAAAAATAGTTTTGAACATAAAAAGGATCGACTGTCCTCAATTAATTATCTTTAAATTAAAGAGCATCTTTCCTCATTAGATAACCCTTACAAAAGCCTATTCAGGACTCAGTGCTTACACGTGTCGTGATGGATTTAAATAATTGAGTGCTCATTATACTATGAGCCAAAGCGCTTGTGGCTATTTCAGGATGAAAATTTCTTATTTCAGAGGCCAATCTCTGGAATCTATCGATATAACTCCTTAGAATTTCATCCTGTCCTTGCATTAAATTGCACAAATCATTAACAGTTTCAAGGGTTTTGATCTACATGATGAATCTGATCATAAACAGATCGTGAAGATGCCTAAAGAATTGAATTGATTCTGGAGAATGATCATGGAACCAATCCAAAGCATCCCCTGCTAATGTTGTAGGAAATACTCGACAAAAAATTCTGTCATCAAAAAAACACATTTGTATCTGTATTAAATATTTCAAAATACGGCATTTAAGATAGGATTCACCCATATATTTTGTAATGCCCAATATCCAATCAGTTAAAAGACTCAGATATTGGATGTCACACCCGAACTTAATTTCCTATAAGATAACTAACAAATAAAATTTACTTCTTAAAAACTTGTTATTTCGTAATTACTATTCATTCTCTAGAAATTTTCACAAAAAGTTGTCAATATTTAGATTTGTGTAGGAGTTTGATTGAGACTGTAGATCTTGATGATTGAATTTTAGAAGTGTTGTGTTGTATTTTGGTTTACAGGAGGCTGTGAATATTTAGGAGAAGTTCTGCCGAAATTTTTAGAAAAAAAAAATTAGAGTAAGAAATTAATAATTGATAATTTAAGCATAAATTATAGTGATTATGTGTTATTCAAATCAAAACCAGTTTGTGACATTCGTATCTAGTTTATTTTTCAGACCGAGTATGGGGTGTTATATATTTGGTTATTTTAATCTCCTTAAATTTGCTCGGAAGCTCGGCCTTATGGATTTTCCCACTAAATGGGGAGACGGTGCTACCATTGAATATTGGCTTTTTAGGATGACCCAACCTAAATTTTTTTAACTGTTGCAAAAACCATATTTCATTTTGTTCTAAAATAGAGTCATTGATCTCACCTCCTTTCTTCATCAGCCTTCTCTTTGGGGTACACACATAGCTTATATCTTCTCCTAAGTTGATAAGGGGTGAAAAAGATCATTTAGGAGTAGTTCCGGCATTGTTCTTAGAAGAATGGCTTCTACTCTCTTGTGGTATCTTCTCTTTTCCTTTACTTCGTTTGTTGTCCTCGTGTAGTCGAGACCAGGTTCTAAATTTGAGGCTAGCTGGCTCTTTAATTCACAATGGAACATTTGTGCATCATCTAATATCCCTTTTCCTACTTTCTTCTTTTAATTTCCTCGTAGAAACTTCAGGATATCTTCCTCTATGTATTGATTTCATGATGCTTCTATTGAAATATCCCAAGATTGTTCTCAATTCTTTCGTAGTAATAGGGGTAGATTAATTACGAGCCATGAATTCTCTATCGAATTCATTCAAGAGGTTATGACAAATTGGTAGCCTAAAGGGGGTTCTTTTAATGTACGATGGATTTGTGTCTCCTATGTTCTTCATCAGAGTAATTTTTAGATTCAATATGGCTTAATTTCTCATGTGGGCTTTCTATCGCTCTCAATGAAAGCACCAAATGATATTTTCAAAAGTATCAGAAATGAAAAAGAAAGGGAGAGTCCAGTAGGTTGAAACCTGATAAGTATGAATTATTCTATATAATTAATGTATTTTAAATATGTTTATTATGTTAATTTACTGGTAATTGAGTTAATTTAGTGTTTAATTTCTTAAGTTAGCAATTTAAGAGCTTAATTAGTTAATTAGGAGATTTTAGGTGTGTAATTGAAGAAAACGAAGAATTACATGGGCAAAGGTGTAAATTCAGCATTTAAGGGATTTTTAAGGAGCAATTGTCATCGTGTAGTCCAGAGGCTCATCAATCGATGGAGTGGTTATCCACTCTACTGAGTAAAGCATTAAAAAATTTGTAAAGGAAGAAGGTCCAATCGGTAAAGTAAAACATCACTCTACCGAGTGACCTAAAGAGGAAGGTCACTTTACAGAGTGAGTTTTTCGCTCTACATGAAACACGATTAAAGACTTTCTCTTTGGCAAAAATTCTTTCACAACTTGGATTAAGAAGTCTCAAGGCACAAAATTTCTTCTTTTGGCAATATAATTTAGCTATAAAAAGAAGACAAAGCACCAGATTTAAAAGAAGAATTTAGAGAGTAAAATTAGAGTAGATTAAAGTTACGAATTTTTCTAGTTCTTTTCCCTAGTTTTTCTTTAATTAATTGTAAAGTAGTTTTAGCTCTATTTTTTTATTTTTCTTAGTTTGCATTTCTCTTAAAGAGTCAAGTTTTCTGCTGGTGTTCTGACAAATCATCAAGAGCAAGTTTGAAGCTTCGTGATTATTTTATCGACTACCATCCAGGAAAAGCTAATGCAGTGGTTGATGCACATAGCAGAAAATTCATGTCAGGTAATATGAATATTTTTAAATGAATATGTATAAGTGATTGATAAGTGTTATTGATTGATGATAGTGTTTGCAGCTCTTTTAATTGTGAATATCAATTTGAGTTTAGCACAAGATGGAGCATTATTAGCTGAAATACAAGTGAAGCCTGACTTTCTGCATCAGGTGAAAGTAGCCCAGAAGGAAGATGACCGATTGATGGCTATTATAAATAAGGTAAAAGATAATAGTGAAGGAGACTACTCCTTGAATGATGATGGACGTCTTTGCTACAAGAAAAGACTATGTGTTCTGGATCAGAAGGAATTGAAGAAAAGCATCCTTACCGAAGCTCACCATAGCTAAGGTTGTGCAACGATCGGTTCGGTTTAATAATCGAATCGATTCAAAATAATCAAAAATTTAAAATTTAAATTTTGATCAATCGAACTGAACCATTTAAATAATCAAATACTAATCGAACCAAATTTTTTGATCGGTTCAGTTAACCAAAAAATCAAAAATTAAAACTATTTTTAAAAAAATAAAAAATTGTCTAAAAATTTTATAAAATTACAAATCATAACATACTAAAGTAAAAACATCTAATTATACAAAATAAAAGTCCAAATTAAAGATACAATCCCAAAATATATAATAAATAATAAAATAAAAACCGTTAAATAAAATTTTTCATTCAATTAATTTTCAATCCAATCATCAAATTTTTAAATTATCACCTAAAAAATAGAAATTAATAATTGATATATATACACATATAATTTGCAACTTAAAATAAGATAATTTACATGTATAAAATAATTATTGAATTAAAAAACCCAAAAAACTACATTATTATGTAAAATTTAGATCGATTTAATTTTTCTACGATTTTCGCCTTCAAAAATTTAACCGAGCCAAAAAAATAAACTTTCCTAAAATTTAAAATCGAAATCAAATCGAAAAATTGAATCGAATTAAAAAAATTAATTTGGTTTGGTTATTCAATTTGAACTGAAATTTGCTCACCGCTAACCATAGTAGTTATGTCATGCATCATGGAGGCAACAAGATGTACCAGAACTTGAAAGTTAATTATTGGTAGTTAGGTAAGAAGTGGGATGTGATAGAATTTATAAGCAAATATCTAGTATGTCAGCAAGTACAAGCAGAGCACCAAGTTTCCTCGAAATTGCTTCATCCTATTTTGATACCAGAGTGGAAATGGGATAGGATGACTATGAATTTTGTAACTGAATTGCCTGTCACTCAAAGAAATATGATGCTATATAGGTGATTATTGACAGACTCGCCAAATCTACTCATTTTTTGCCAGTGCGGATGGATTATCCTTTGATCAAGCTAGCAAAAATCTACATTAATAAAGTAGTGAGATTGCATGGAGTGCCATCATCCGTCATTTCTAATAGGGATCCTATATTTACTTTCTATTTCTGAAAAAATCTGCAATAAGCTCTGGGTACGAGGCTCCACTTCAGCACAGCATTTCATCTCAGATAAATGGCCAGTCAGAGTGGGTGATTCAAATATTAGAAGATATATTACGATATTGTGTGTTAGAGTTTGGTAGCAGTTGGAAAAAGTACTTATCTTTAACAGAGTTTGTTTACAATAATAGCTACCAATCCAGCATAAAGATATTTTCTTTTGAGGCACTGTGATAAGTGTGGATTATATATAATTTTTAATATGCTTTAAGTGTTGTTATTTAGTTAATTTGGTTTAATTTTGGTTAATTTAGAGTTAAAATGTTGATTTGTGTGTTTTAGAAGTTAATTTAAAGTTTTGGTGCTTTTCAGGTATATTTTGTTAAGAAAAGAACTTAATTGCAAAAAGTCAGAAAGATTTGGGCCAAAACTATGAATTTAGAAAGTTCATGCAAGAAAATATACGTGAAGTACAGAAGATCCATGCGTGGCCTTGTGGTTCATTGTTTAAAAAGTTAAGTGGCCGTGCATTCCTTCTCTTCTCCCTCAAGTGGTCGTGTGTCTCAAAGAAGAAAATATAAGTGGCCATGTATTAATTTGTTGCTGGAGGATTGAGTGGCCACGTGAGTTATTGCTAAGGAAGATGAGTGGCCGTGTGTTGTGTTGTAAAAGACTTTGAGTGGCCATGTGACTCTTTGCAAAGAAATCATGAGTGGCCGTGTATCCCAACATAAAGGATACACGACAGTGCATGTCCAAAAGAAGAAAAATAAGTGGCCACGTGTGTGTTATTTCCCATAAAGCAAAGGATTTTCCAGACTTCCCGATCAAGGAGAATTTACTTCCTACTTTGGTTCTGGAGTTTTAGAAGGACTCTACTACTATTTTTGCCTATAAAAGGAGTCTAAAGCATCAAAGAGAGGAATCATCAAACCATTAATCAACATTAGTTCTTTAGAGTTTATTAGTTTTTCTTAGTTTTTAAGTTTTTGTTGCTACTATTTTCTTTTAAGCTTTGTTTTATTTTTAAAAAATAATAGTGAGTAGTTTTCTTTAACTTTTTCTATAGGATACTTGAATCCTTAACTTTTGTTGTTATGACTTAAGCTTGTGCTTTAATTTAATGCAATTTTGATTATTTCTTAGTTCTTAAACATATTCTTATCATTATTTAGCTAAGGAATAATTGTTAACTTGATTAAACATTGGTTAATGATTGATTTTGGGTTGATTATTGATATGCATGTTCTTAGGTTAATTTATTTAGGTTAATGCATGATTATAATCTGAATAATATATAGTTTTGTGTTAATTGAAGTGAGTTAAGATTAAGAAGGGAGTAACTAAGAATAGGTGAAAGTTGAATTACTTGAGAAATGATTTAATAGACATCTAGGAGGATTAATTAAGATCTTTATGCTAAGTGTTGGATTGTTCTGAATAAGGAAATTTTAATGCTTGGAATGATAATCTTGAGTAAAGTTATCTGGGTTTACAAATCTGAAATCTTTATAATCACTTGTGTTTCTCCTTTGATTAAGTCATAATAATATTGGTTAAGGTGGATAGTCTTTTAGTGAAAGTTATTTCTAACATTGATTTTTACCTCAATTAATTGCTTGCTTTTATATTCAATTGTTTCAACTCTTTCAATTATTTTATTTTTGGTTTTAAAATTCTATTTTTAGTTTTTTTTTATCTTCAACTATCACAATTTTGGGTTTCCTTTTCTTTCCTCTTCACACAATTCCTGTTTTAAAATTAAAATCACACAAACACAGGTTTCCCTTAGGTTCGATATTTTGGGATCATAATTATATTTTTCTATATTATTAAGCCGATCTAGTATACTTGCTAGAAGCCGGTCACACTGTATGGAAGAAAATGCAGAACTCTTTTGTGTTGGATAAAACTGAGTGAAAAGAAGCCGGTAGGGTCTGACTTGATTCGTGACTCAAAAGAGAAAGTGCAAATCATCAAAGATAGATTGAAATAAGCTATGGATCGCTAAAAATCTTATGCAGACCTAAAGAGAAAAGATAGAGTTTCAGGTCGAAAATAAAGTTTTCCTGAAGGTATCTCCGTAGAGGAAAGTTTTGAAATTTGACAAGAAGGGTAAGCTAAGTCGAAGATTTATTGATCCTTATGAGATATTTCAGCGAGTAGATCCTGTAACTTATCGGTTGAACCTACCATCGAAGTTAGAAAAGATGCATGAAGTATTCCACGTATTAATGCTAGAAGGTAAATATTTAATCCTAGCCATGTGATCACACCAGAAGAAATTCAAGTACAGATCGATATGATCTATGAAGAGAGACCAGTAAAGATCTTAGCTAGATAGATCAGACAGTTCAAGAACAAGCAGATTCCACTAGTGAAGGTACTCTGGCACCATCACAACGTGAAAGAGGCTATATAGGAGCCCAACGCTACAGTAAGACAGCAGTACCCTCTACTCTTCCATACAGGTAAATTTCGAGGATAAAATTTCTTTTAGTAGGGGAGATTTGTAATAATCTAAACACCAAATCAGCCGTGAATAGTATTGTTTAATAGTAAATAGTATTTTCGGACTGAAAAGCACATCCGAAAGTAAAAATTATTTTATTTGACCATCAAAAAATATTGATCATGATTAGTCCAGGATTAAAATTAAAATAAAATCGAGATCAAATAGGCCTCTAAAAGTTAAGAATACGAAAAATGAAGTGGTTCGATTTAAATATTAACTAGGTTGATCTAGGTTTGATCGAGTCTTTAAAAGTAGCAAATGAGCTTTAAAAATGTTTAGAAATTGCATATATGCCTAAAATGATATATAGAATATATTGGCTGTAAAAAAGTTAATTTTTCGATAACACCGATAATTGTTGAATTGGATCGATCTGATTGAATTGAATCAGTAACTAACTCTGATTGGGCTGAAATTTTATATACAATCTATTTTAAACATGATAAGAATGATGGAATCAAAATTGAATTGATTTAGAATTGAAAAGTGAGAGAATTACAGAAAAGTGATATAATGGTCCTAAAAGGTGAAATTGGGCCTTAAGTGAATGGGCCTTTGGTTGAACCAAAGCCCAACCCACTTAGGCCCATATATAAAGGGATAAAGGAGATATTTTTGGATTTCTTATCTTATCTCCTTCAGCCCTTTTCTTCTTCCTTCATGGTTAAACCATCATAGCTCTCTCTCTCTCTCACATAAATTTTTCAAGCTTTTTCTCTCTTTATCATCCAAATTCAAGCATTTTAGGTGGATATCTACCTCCCTATATGATTCTTTAAGCCTCTATTCCTTGATTAGAGGAAGATAAGTGAAAGAAATCAAGTGAAAAAGCTTAGGGTGTCAAAGTAAGGTAAGAGAAAATCATGATTTTAATTTTTTTAAGGTACCTACAAGTATTTTTAGATGCCTAAAGTTCATTTATATAGTTAATTTAAGCATTTGAGAACAAGAAAGTATTGTTTCTTATGATGAAATATTTGGCCCTGGTAGGTTCTCCAAGTGAGGGACAACCATCCAAGGCCAAAGGCAAGGAAAAGAAACCTTAGAGGGCCTAAGCTTATAAGAAAGGTTAGCGGCTACGAAATCCTTCTATTTTTATTGAATTGACATGATTTTTCTGTATGTAACTTGGGAAAATTGAGGAAAAAT
Organism: Excoecaria agallocha; assembly: GCA_037975025.1. NCBI lineage: Eukaryota > Viridiplantae > Streptophyta > Magnoliopsida > Malpighiales > Euphorbiaceae > Excoecaria > Excoecaria agallocha. Next base: position 118,425,682 of record CM075807.1, on the reverse strand, counting down.
ATATGTATATTTGAAATTAAACTTAGAATGATGATTTAGGACCTTGAATATGGCTATTAGAATGCTTAATTTGATTTAAATGAATGTGTAAGGTGAACATCCCTTTATGGCCGAATGATACCCTAAGAGAAATCAAAGTATAATTTATGTAATTTTAGTGTTTAACGCCATAAAATGACTATAGTGATGGAATACTATGACCATAAATTTTTATAGAATTTATGAAAATTATTTGAAGAAAATTATATTATGTAATAGGTGAGTTTGTTGAATTATTGAGAAATAATTCATTAACTAAGTGAAAAATGGTGAATTACTATGAAATAATTCACAAATTATGCAAAAATATTGAAAAATTAAATAACTGTTGTACTGAACTAAAAAAGTGAATAAAACTGTTAGAAATCTGAGAAGTGAACTGAAATTAATTGAACTTTTGCTCTTAATAGTGGTCAAGCAATCAAAATCTAGTTCAGGATATAATTAGCTAGCCAAAGGGACATCTATACTGCGATGCAAGTCATGGCGACTTGCTTTGCTATGGTAGGATCACTGATCTTTCATATTATCTGATCTGTTTTGCATTTCTCAATCTGTATTATGATTCTGTGGGATTCACATTTCATATATCCGATCTGAGGATTTTTATCGGGATTGTGCTAGGGATATAAATGTAAAAATAAGCTAAAAGTGCAAAAAGAAAGATCAAAATGAAGTTTAAAATGAAAAGGGACCTAATTGAAAAGAAATAACAATTTTAAGGATAAAAAGGTATTTTTTTCAAATGTTGAGATTAATGAGTAAAAGTGATAAAGAAATAAAAAGAAAGAGTAAAATGGTAATTTAGTGATCGTGCTATCTAAAAATGAACTTTTATAAATTGGAAGGACTAAAACGTAATTTTGCATGAAAAAATTAAAATAAGGATCAATTGGTAATTTTGAATGCCAAAAATTAAATGTGAAGTGAAAATAAGTAAATTAGTAGTAATTTTATAATTAAAGTGTAAAAAGAATAATTTTGTAATAAAATAAAAAATAAAGGACAATTGAAAAGTTTACCAAAGTATTGGTATTGGTTTGAATTGACTGTTAATAATGCTGATAATTGTATTTTTGATAGAAAATCTAATGAATTGGACATAATTAATGCAATTATGCTTGTTTGGAAAATACATTGATTTATAGTCACAACTGAGCATATTTAATGCTCAACACATATTGTTTACTGCGTGTAGGTTTAGAAGATTGATTGGAGCTAAAAAGTACACAAGGGAGCAAATTTTGGAGAAAAGAGACGGTAGAGTTATTTCTGTATTGGCATTTATATATTTAGTCAAGCTTAAAGTAAAGAATTGGTCTGTAATTGAATAGTATTGTATATATATAAATATGTATTTTGCCAGGAAGTGATTTGAATGATGTGTATGGAATGAGAATGAATGGTGGTGTGAGGTATATATATACGTTATTTATAAACTGTTATACCCCTAAAAGGCTGTGGATTGTTTGATTTTCAGGTTGGTTATGCAAGTTTTTAAGACGTTATATTGCTGGATTTTTATAAAATAAATAGTAAAAATTGGACAATTATAAATCAGCGATAAGTTGGATTTGTAAACATTAATAATGGATAAGAATTGGTAATTAATGAATTATTTGGTTAAGTGTATGATTTTTAAGATAAGAAAAAAATTCTGACTAATCGCTTAAATCCATATGACTGTAATAGTAAGGGTATTACAATTTTAATCTTATTTTTCTATATTACTAGCCGATCTAGTATATTTGTCAGATATTGATCATAACCTCCTGAAACCTGTAAGAAAATGAGCGTCCGGTCGCACCGAGATAAACTTCGATACTTAAGTTATCAAATAACCTTTAGAGAGAAAAAGACAAGTAGAAAAGATTTTTCTAGAGAGAGATTAACATTAACGGGGGCTTTCCACATTTTCTCTATTTACAACATTCTAATAGATATAGCTTATCAGGCTTTTGAGTGCTTAGAACAATGAACTAGGGTAATGACATGATTGCACTGTAGCAATCATACTGGTTAGGTAAGCAGTATCAGACGAGGATATGGAGGTCATATTATCGGAGTAATGTGACAACCTTGTCACATCACTCCAATCGGATTATCTTTGGTGCCTAGTTATGGGCTCGCACGCGATTTGGGCTTTTGAGCGTTGGGACCCAATTATAGAGAATATTATCACTAAATTTCGGTGTTTTTTTATCACCTTTAATACCAATAAAAATATCTATGCATACCAAAAATGGGAGCATATTTAATACTTAAACTTGGTATATCAAATGTATTTCTTTGTATGCCGAATTGCGAAGTAAGAATTTCAAAAATTTAGTTCATTATGCTAGTAAATGTATCTTATTATATATAGATGTAGCAAATTTAAGGATAGAAAATTTGACATTAATATTTGATATAGAAAATTTGATATTGGAATTTGATATACCAATTGGTATGCATCAGTAGACTAAAAAGTGTAATAAAATTAATGAATGAATTTCAACAATATAATTTGGTATACCAATATGTATATCTCGGTATATGCATCCAACATACCAAATTGGAAGCAAAATAAAAGAAAAAGAAAGTGTAAATCCAACATCAAAGTGAATCCAACTAGCAAAAAAATTCCAATTATAAACAAACACCAAATCGGAAAAGAAAAATGAGGGCAAAGCGAAAGTTGCTTATCAACTTCTCAAAATTAAAATAGAAACCAACAAGTCAAAAAAACAAAAAATTCATGTGTAAACAAACACCAAATTGGAAGACAAATGAGGAGAAAACGAAAGTCGGTTATCAAATTCTCCAAATAAAATGTAAATTGAAACCACCAAGTGAAAAAAATACAACTCCGCAGACCTTAAAATCATCCATTGACTTTCAAAGTCACCCTAGTTAGGGGTAATCATCATTAACAAATTTATTAATCAATCTATTAATTTTAATTAATTGCTATATTAATTTTGATTTTTAACTTAATTTTTCGAATTGGTTTGTCAATCAACGACTAAAACATTTTAACATATAAATTTAATAAATTATATAATTTATAATATTATTTTTAATAATTAAAAATGCTTTACAAATAAAAAAATACAAATTAAATACAATATCCATTAAAAAATCAAAACAAAAATAAAATTTTTATAAGTAATTATAAAAATTAAATATATTCAATATAAAACTAACAACAAAATGCTAATTATACATAATTTTTTTAAATAATATTTTTTAGAAAAAATTGAAAATATGGTGTCTGTCAAAAAATATTTAAAAGGATTTGAATTTTATATGAAAATATAGTGTTTTGTTGCGTTATAATGTCGCATTGATGTGTCCAGCATGATCCCTCCAGTAGCCGAAGATGCAGCAGTGTTGCGGTATCCATGGGGCATAGGCATCTCTTCCGTTCCTTAAGCTTTTGCCATACTTCACTCCACCTGTACTGTTTTGCGCAAATTTACCAATGTTATTAAAATCGAACCGGACCGGCCGATCGAACTGAGTTAACCGCAAATCGATAGGCCAGTCAGTTGGTTTAACTAATAAAAATTGGACTGAAAAAAATCGAATTGAATCAAAAAAATCGGTTAGAATTGAAGAACCGGCAAACTGGTCAGAATTAGGTTTTTTTCTAAAATGGCAAAACGTCGTCGTTTTTAGAAAAACGCCGTCGTTTAATGTGGAAAAGCAAAAAAAAAAATTGGCTGCTTATTTTTTATGCTGCGTAAGATCGAACTGGGGACCTTTTAATGATAAGACTAACATGATAACCACTACACCACCACAACCTCATGTGTTTACTTTCCTTCTTTAATTAATTTAATTTTGATTTGTGGTAACTAGTATTTTTATTTTTACTTTCTTTCTTTAATTGTTTTTAATTTCATTTTGTGGTTTTTTATTTTATTTTATTGTCATGCTCTGCTCTTTATATTATTTTTTACTTTCTTTTTTTCTTAATTTATTTCAATCGTTAGACAGTTTGATAAAAGTAAACTCAACTTTCCTCCAATGAAATCAAATTGAACAATAAAAAATTGCTTACGTCCTCTTACCGTTTAATTTGAAATAATTAAACTACATGCACAAAAAAGCCAAAAAATAATTAATATTATTTGTAATATTTAAATATATATTTTCTTATAAATTCAATTCATATTAGGATATGATCATTTGTTATCATTTCATATTAGGATTTGGTCATTTATTAACGTGGTCTTAGTGTAATTGATAATAATATGCGGTAGTATTTATAAAATTATATTAATTAATAATATTTTAAAAAATAGAAAAAAATTCGATTAAATTCGATTGAACCGGTCGAACTATAAACCTCCAGTATTGTTGATTCTTTATCCGATCTGATTTTAATAACATTGAAATTTACATCCACCGTAACCATTTAATGTTTTTTTAATCTTAATTTTGTCTTCACCTTTCACCTCCTCTTCTCCATGCATCTGTCACCATTGGAACCTAAGCTATATAATCATGCTTTCTAAGCATACATGGACATCCTATTTCCACTCTAACGATTGGTTTTGGTAAACACGATTTTATTGATAATAGATAAATAAATAGTCTTTGCTTCATAATAGATAAATAAATAGTTTTTGCTTTGATGATTGGAGTCATTCATTATTTTTGTTAAACTAACTCTAAGAAAAAATTGCATTCTCATCATTTTTATAATTTTTCATTAATAGGTGAAGTTCAGTTAATAACTAAAAATTTTAATTAAAAATAAAAAAAAAAAAGAATTTTTAAAATGGTATCATTTTTATTTTTCATTAAATTGTATTCAACTCAAAAATAAAATTGAGATTTGTATATCAAAAATTTAATTACAACTAAAAATGATGCCATTTTAAAAATTCTTTTTTTTTTAATTTTAATTAAAATTTTTAGTTATTAACCGAACTTCACATATTAATTAAAAATTATAAAAATATGAGAATACAAGTTTTTCTTAGAGTTAGTTTAACAAAAATACGTGTACGTCATAATTTTTCATATATATATATATATATATATATATATATATATATATATATATATATATATATATATATATATATATATATATATATATATATATTCAGCTTCAATTAATAAAATACGTGAAGTTCGGTTAATAACTAAAAATTTTAATTAAAATTAAAAAATAGAATTTTTAAAATGGCATCATTTTTATTTTTCATTAAATTTTATTCAACTCAAAAATAAAATTGAGATTTGTATATCAAAAATTTAATTACAACTAAAAATGATGCCATTTTAAAAATTCTTTTTTTAATTTTAATTAAAAATTTTAGTTATTAACCGAACTTCACATATTAATTAAAAATTATAAAAATGATGAGAATACAAATTTTTCTTAGAGTTAGTTTAACAAAAATACGTGTATGTCATAATTTTTCATATATATATATATATATATATATATATATATATATTGATTCAGCTTCAATTAATAAAATACGTGAAGTTCGGTTATTTAAAATGGCATCATTTTTTTTTTTGTAATTTTTATTTAAAAATTGTAAATTAAAAAAAAAAGTAAAGGAAGGAAAAAAATGTATTTTGTGTAATGAATAATGTTAAAAAAAACGCGTCAGGAAGGGGTCGAAGCTTCGACCTTCTGCTTAGGAAACAGACGCTCTATCCACTGAGCTACAGACGCAATTTTGAGTGGTTGTATACTACTAATATTTATAAAGTTTTTATGAAATTTGACGAGTACGAAACAGGGCAGCTAGATATTTTTCTAATAAAAATACAAATTATTTAAATGAAAAAAGTTCTATACTTGTCACCTGATGATTATTTTTTAAAAATATATAAAAGCCACAAGATCATTATAGTTTAAATATAAAAATGGAATATATAAATAAATAATTCCAGTTCAAGCAAACGTCTAACATGTTGGCTTGAGAAATTGAAGCCCAAGCCTTAAGTTTGTTGGGATTGGGCTCGATCCTTCCCACTAGCCAAGACTAGATATTGGACAATTTCTTGAAATAACTTCCATATGTCCAGCAAGCAAAACTTTAATTTCTTATGCATGATAGTATTTGAATTTCAATTTGTGTTATTTTATGAAAAATAGAATGATATCCATAGAAATCAAGTTATAGTTGATAGCGTTAGAAGACTTTGTCTATATCCATAAGGTGATGGTCTAGTGGTGATGCAGATTAAGCTAAGAATGAGAGATCTTATGATTAACTTCCGACACCTTCCATGGGAAGAGGTAATAAACCTTAATCTGTAACGATGCTCCGAATTCAAATTTAGTGTTCAATGGAATTTGAATATCGGATGATTAATCCAAAAAAAGAAGACATTGTCTATAGTACCTAAACTTGCTGCGTTAAATGAGTATAACAAATGATATTTGTAATGGCTTATAATTAATGGGCTTATCATTTATCATTAACCATGGTCTATTACACTTTAACATTTAGGTTTAGACAGAAGTTCGATTTGGATTGTGGACAAAATAGTCATTTGATGAGCTCAGCATAATGGACTATGCAACTTGTTGGTTGTGTAACAAAGACTTGAGATTGCAATAATATTGGTGAGGAGGCAGGAATAGGATGCAATTAATTAGATGGATTCGTGAAAATGCAAGAAAAAGATCACCCAATTTAATGGAAAGCGACATTTGGGCACACATTGTTTTTCAATTGCATCCAAAATGTGGTTTAGGAGTCATTGCAGCCTAACAAATTCTAGAAAATTAAATATAACTAATAAACTTCACCCACAATCAAACAACAAAATTGACTGTTTAACGGTTTTATTTATTATCCCAAAACCAATCAATCTTATTTTATTTCTTTACAATCTATCCATCCACATCCATTTTTCAGATGAATTCTCATTTTTAAGATTTCCATGGGGTGAATTTGAAGGAAGAAATTTCTTTTTTATTTTTTTATTTTTAAGGTGTTCGATTAATACATGTAAACTTAGGTCTGCTGCAATCGCTGTGGACAATGCTCTTTCCTATCTCGTGGGCGAAAACGAAACCATCAGCAGCCTCATCTCTTGTGCGTCCCTAATGTGAACCGCAGCTAAAATATATGTCTCTTTTTATTGGACAAACAAATAAACGAAAGACGGGTCTCTCATTACAAGAAAGTGAGACGTAGTATTTTGATTATTTATTATAGTACGTAATCCCTTTTAAGAAATTCAAAAGAAATATAACCAATGAAATGAAAAAATTTTGTTTTAATCTCTCATTTACGCAACACATATAGATTCACGTTGCAAATTTAGTTGTGTGTCTCTTGCTGCAGAAGATTTAAGTACATTACAGCTGTTGCTTTCTGGTAATTTTTTTACTTCTACAAGAAATCGATTACAAAGTTTATGTGTGAACTTGAGAATATAAGTTTTTTTTTTTTAGCTTAATTTTACTCTCATCACAGCATCACTCATCAGCATAATGTAATATATTATTTGTGCATAATTATTAATCTTCTTATTTATTTTTATGGGACTGTAATTATAACAGTTTGAATTCCACTTTAATTCTATTAATCGAAAAAGTATATTTCAAAGTCTTCAGTGAACTAAAATGGAAGTAGACATTAAAATGGGGTTTCTGTAGCTGTGCAAATACTTAATTTAAATTATAATTTATTTAAGGTGGTTCAAAATCATTCTTCAATCAATAAAAAGTATCATATTGAAAATAATTAGAGAATTTGTATAGTGTCATATTCAAATATTTCGAATAACTTGTGGTTCTTGAGGACTGGAACATGCCAGGCTAGCAAAAGCACCCCTGTTTAATGAAATAAAACATTAATTCTTTCCTAAATTAGCAAATTTTATTTTGTTGCTTTTTTATCGGTATTATCTTTCAAAATCTCTGAGAGTATTGAGAGGCATTTAAGAGAATAAATTGAAAGCTATGATTGAGAAACCGAATTTATAATCTTGATAAAATACGGATACTTATTGATGAAACGTGATAAAACATATTATTTCTTTTTTAATCGAAGATTTCAAGTTTGAATTTTGAGTATAAATATTTTTTTAATAATTAAATAGAAATATTATATTATTTTGTAAATTTATTGGGTATGGATTCAAATAATATAATAATTTAAATTTAAGGAGACTTTATTCCCCAATAACTCCTGAATAAAATGGAAAGCAAATCCACTACAGAAGCTAGGTATTAGTTTGGTATCTCAACTGAAATTTGAAGTACCAAATCCAGTTTTAAGTTGAGAGTGGAAGCTGCAATCAGGCTTGCATAATCTTCCTTTCTCTGAATAAAAAAGTGCATAAAATTTTAAAACAGGACCCATTTTTATTTATTAATTGAATTTAGTAAAGATGCAAGATTCAGCTCTTCCCCATTTTTTATTTATTAAAAATTATAAAAAAAAATAAAAAAAGAAGGGGAATTCAGTTAAACGCACTTCTCTGTAACTGAAGTGACTCTGGTGTGGTTGGTGAGCTTGGGTTTTGAGGTGCTTACGTTATCCAATCATGTTCTAAACTCGCATCAACGGGATTAGTTCACCTGCTTTATTATTTTCCACTTAGCACTTTTTATTTTTATTTTTTTAATTGCCATGCTTCTTATAATGACATTTTTCAATTTCACAATATTTTTTACCATCAATTAACTATATTTTTCGTGCTACTTGATGCTGAGATATTATTCTTGCTTATGCTGTCACATTTGTATATATATATTAAGGGCTTAATAAATAAAGACACTCAAATTTGATTTTATAATTTATTTAAATATTTAAACTTTAATAATGACCTATTTTAAGTATTTATATTTATTAATTTTGTAAATTATAAATACAAACTCACGTTATTTTTAAAAAATTGAGTCGAGTGACACTCAATTATACTAATATAACATTTAGATCTTTGCAAGAAATGCATATGTTTCACGTGATAGTAAATCTGACAAAAATTGAAAATAAAATAAATTAATTTTGATAGATTTTTTTTTTGTTGAATTTTTATGTTGTGTGATGCCAATCAATACAGTTGAATATCACATATTTTAATTTTTCAAATAAAGTATAAATTTGTATTTATTATTTGTTAAATTGACAAGTACAAGTGATTAATAAATCACTGCTAAAATTTATATTTTTAAATAAATTATGAAATTAAATTTTAGAGTCCATATATATATCTTATATTAAGGACTCGGAAAATGGATTAAGCCACCAAAATTTTGTTAATGTTTTTTAAATTTTTTCAGAAGGAAGAAAGAATTATGGTAGCTTAACCTGTTATAATGGCATTTTCTGGTCCAGATTCGTGCATGGACTTTTGCGAATGTAATATTAATTACATGGTCAAATGTATGAATACGCTCTTCAACTAATTGAGACCTATTAAGTTGGTATTGATTGTCTTTTTTTTTTCTTAATTAACATGTGAATTATGTTTGGTTTGATATAATTATTATAAAATTAAGAACATAGGATATAAAAAAGAAGTGAAAGCTAAAGGATAAGAAAAGGGTGCAATAATTATATTTCCAATTTAATTAAGGTGAAAATTTATGCGTTAATGACTTGACTACCATAACATCCAAAAATTAGTATTAATTGAAAAAGGAGACGTCACATGCAATTATGTACGTAGGTTTTGAATGGAATTGACAAATATCAGGCAATATCAAATATAATATACTCATAAACAACATTGAGATGTATGCTTTATGGGTCATCTAAAGCCCCAACTGCTTCTCTTATATGTCCTACATTTTTACCAACTCCATAGCTTTTTACCTCCATCACGATTTTGCAATTTATTTATAATTAGATTAAAGAATTAAAAAAAAAACTCTTTTTTAATTGATTAGCTTTGTAGTTGGTAACTAGCAAAGCTCTTTGTTCAATTTAAAGGTAAAAACCTTAGCAAAGCTAGTGATTTGATGTCCTAACGGATAGTTGGGCTACCAGGGAGTTTAATAATATATCTTGAATATAAATTATGAGTATAAATTACCTTTAAATATTTTAAATATAGCATTTTATTTATTTTACAGGTCTATTAAATATTAAAAATGAAATTAATGGAGAAAATAGATTTTAAATCCGAATAATTTATACCATAAAAAACTAGTGATTTTATTAAAATTCACATAGAAAATTCGATAGTTATGAACAAGTACATATTAGCCACATCCAACTAAGCAACTTTAATATAATAATATATATAAGAAAAATATTTGTAACCCTCAATAAATGGCACGTTAAATAATTTAGTCCGATAAATAATGAAATGGAAATCACTTTCATGAGTAACACTTTAATGTAATTTGGGTAAAGTTATAAAAAAACCTCTCACGTTTCTTTTGAGAGTATTAAAATACTATCATTTATTTTAAAACAAAAATGACATTATCGTAATGAAAATTAGTATAAAAATATCTTGCAACTCTGAGTTAACAATATTAAAACAATGCTAACATGATACTGAAATAACATTAATATATGCCAAAACATGTCAAATCAGTGACACGTTATTTATCTAATTGTTACTAACTTAATAGAATCATTTTAAGAAAATAATGTAATGTGATAATATCCAAATTAATACATCAAAAAATAAATAAGTTTGCGTAAAAATATTAAAATATTTCAACATATTTTAAAAATTAATTTTTAATTTCAAAAATATTATTTTTCAATTATGCAATTAGATTCAATATTTATTAATTATTATCTTATTTTTCCTTTTTTAGATGAATTATTGTTTTAAATTCAATTAGCAAAGTTTGAAATAAATTCCAATTTAATTATTGAAAATGATAAGAATTTGTTACCTGATTATCTTAACATTTTAAGATTTTATTTTATTTTTTGTTATAATTAAATTAAACTAATGAAATTATTTGATGAAATAATCAGTCACCTATGCTTCTCTAACAGTAACAATAACTACTCCATCTATTTTACTTTAGTGGTCTTTTCGATTTTTTTTTAATCTATGGCGATGCTTGAAATTAATGAATTACATAAAATTTTATGAAATTTATTTGTAATTTCAATTTTTTATTCTTGGAAAAAAAAGAATTGAATTTCATTAATCAAATTTCATGTAATTCATTATACATTCACCAAATTCTATCAAAATAGGTGAAATTTATAAATTAATTTTTTATTTTTAAAGAGTTAAATTTTAAAATATCATAATATCCTTATTACATATATATATATATATATATATATATATATATATATATATATATATATATATATATATATATATATATATATATATTCTGTATTTTTAACTTTTTTTTAAATTTTTTTCTCAATCAAATTTATGTTTTGAACGATTCTTACTTTTTTCTTTCTTAATTTCTCAATTAATTTTACCATATTAATATTATCTTTTACTTTTATATTTTGTAAATTGATTTTTTTTGTATAAAATTAAAAAATCCTAATTTTAATATACCACCACTAATTACTCATTAGGATTCACTAACTCTAGACGTTGCCTCTTTATCTGCTAAACAACAAACGTCATCGTCCAGGGATACTAAAATAAGAAAAATTGGTCTTATTGCCCAAGAAATCACGGAGGTAACTTTTTCAATAAAAGAAACTGCAAAAGCCATTACTAATACTAGTAAGTATATATATATATAACAAGTGAAATTTTCATTGAGCTTAAAAAATTAGGATTGGATAAGTGGAAAACCATGAAAACTCTTATTTCTTGACAGATATTTAAGGAAATAAATTATAAATAAATTTTTGCATTCATTTATTCCAAGTATAAAATTAAAAAAATATTTTTAATTTTATACATTGATTATTTTATTACAAGCATAAGTATTTATTTACAAATGAAATTCACAATTTCATTTTTTTTTATTCCAAGCAGACTTTAAGTGTCACTTTTTAAAATTAAAAACAATTAATGCACTTTTTCTATTCTAAATGTATTTATATGTTTATTATCACTTTTTTATATTAATTAATAAAAGAACAATAAAATTAATTACTGATATTTTTTAAAATATTGAAATGTTTTAATTATTTTCTTAATTTATGTGATAAATGGTCAAATCACCCCTGAAAAAGGAAAATATGCTAGTGTCCATTACAATTTACAAAAGTAAATATGTCTTACACTCCCTTCTTCCCATATAGATAAATAAACTTTCTATTCCATGAGAATTAAGAAAAATGCAATTAATGTTATTAAAATAATATAATTTATTTATACTTTTACTAATTTACTTAGATATTTATTAAATGTACATGTGAGAAGTATGAGATAATTTAATATTTGTTGATAACAATGAATATTAAATGTGGATAAATTAGAGAACTGATCAATTACTTATAGTATAGAAAAAAGAAAGCAAGTCATAGTCTGGAAGAAATAAGGCTTCATTTGATTAAAACTGATCAGCATAAATGATAGCTGATACCAATTGTTGATAGTCGATACCTGATGTTGTTAGCTGATTGATAATTAACGTTTAAGCGTTTGGTAAAATTACATAGCAGTTTTGTTGTTTGACCGTATAGTTACTAAATTTGGCATACTTTATAATTAAAAACTATATTTTTATCATAGTAATAAATATAATATATAATAATATAATATACATATTTATAAATTGTTCAAACAATTAGTATAAAAAAATGTTAATCTATAAATATAATTTTTATAAATGCATATAGCATAAACTTGTTATGAGTTTACGAACTATTATAATAAATTATATATTAATATTTCACCTAAAAATATTATAAATTTTTAAAATTGATGTATTAAGATATAAAAAAAAATAATTGATAATGGTCAATATTTTCTAAACAAATGGACTAGAATACTAAAAGGCCCGACTTGACAAGAGCTCAGCATCTCAAGACCCCGTGCACACTGTCGGACTCGTATCAAAAGTTCACAAAATGGGACATCCCGATCGGATAAGATGAGCCTTATCCTATTAGAAGCTCTTGACATATGTAAAATGTCTCATCCGCTACCTGCCACGCATTATATTGTTGTTTGCCTACTCTAACACTAAGATTGACCTTTCAAGTGGCTCTTCTCACCCCTATAAATACCAGTCATTTTCAAAACACTCACACTACATCCTACTTAGCACTCTCTCTCTCTCTCTCTCTCTAAAGGAGGACTAAATGTCCTCCTCCTTAAGCATCAGGCATGGGCACACCAAACTCCATGGTTCTTCTATCAAAAGAGAAATTAAAAGAAGATAGGAGTCTCATTTCTCTCATCCCCATGCACGATGAAGCCGATCAGGATGCTCACTAACCCGAGGGACATTCGCTTCTTAACTTCAAAAGGTAAAGAGAAGAAAGCTACAGGAATACAAACCCGATCAACCTAGTGTAAGGAAAGGCATGGTTGGGTAAAGCTCTTCACTTTTTTCGGACTCTCCTTCACAGATGATCAAGAACATCCCAAACATTAGCCTTCTACTTCCTGTCGAAGGAAGTCAAATTGGAGAAAAAGAAGACCCGAGTCTGAAGAACAACGAAATAATATGCATCAAGTCTGAAGAGAAACGAAATGTTTCCCCTTCAAGACATTGCATAGTTGCTACCTAAAACCTCTATAACCTCCTCACCAAAAAGGCACTTGATCCATTGCACTTACCCAAAGAGGGTGTCAAACAGAAAAGGAAAAAATATGATAGAGAAAGGCGAAGAAGGTCCCAAAAATCCCTCCCCTTGAGATCAGAGGCACCCTCCTACCAAATCAACACGAAAAATAAATAATCACGGCCCTAAAAACATCTCCAATCTCGTAAGATTAGGGATTTACACCATCAAGTCAGAAGAAAGCTAGTAAAAGGCAATGAATCTCAAAAAGAAAGTTGGTAAGTTAGCAGCCCCCAATTGACATATTTTTTTATCAAGGATAGATCCTAAAATGGGACAGTTGACAAGTCCCAAAGTTGATACACAAAGCACCTACGAACTTCTATTTGATCGACGTATGTCCTGATCCTAAATATAATTCCTATCGAAAGATCGATGAAAAAGTCATTGTAATCCCAATTGAAAGATTGACAATCAAATTATAACCATTATTATCTTAACAACAAATGAATGGTCATAAATTTGAAGCTAATGCCTCCCCAATTGATGAAATCGATTAAAAACTCAGATGGCAAAACATGTCTCGACAATTATTATGCAAGTCGATCGAACTACGACTATCTTTTCAATTATGTCAACTTACTTCACAAATAAAGCCATATGCCTAAAATCATTCAACTCAACCACTGGCAAAAGTATAGATTCTTGTTATCCGATTGAAAAAGGGAATTTTATTTCCAAAATACAAATATACATTAAAAGTAAAGCTTTTACAAGGAGAAAATACACTCTCCTACAAAACCAGCTCTCATTAGCCTTCACAATGTTGAAACCATCTCCCACTTGTGGCACCTCAGAACCTAAAAAATAAAAAAATCAACCACGACTTCAAGAGAAAAAGCTAAAGAAGGCAATAAAAGGCAAAGGCTATATCACCTACTATGGTAGGTGATACAAGGCTAGAAAAAAATCTAGCAATTCATTCATCTTCTTAAAATAGAAAAAATTGGAAAAGGAAAAAGGTCTAAAACAATCAAGAGGCTCAATTAAAAATGAGAGAGAAAGAAGAAAAATGAGGAATAAAAAGTATTTAAAAAAACACCTATTTATAGGAATTCCCAAAAAAAAATTGCTTTGGAGCCATAATGAATGCAACCATATGGCAACCTTCAATAAATGTCGAACCAAAATCGAAACATCAAAATTAAAAGGGATAACAAATTTTTGCACGAGGAACGAAGCAATAACCATTGAAAATGGCTGATATTTTATGAAATAACGTTAATAAAAAGCATGACGACTTAGGCACATAAAAATTAAAAAACTTGAACAAGTCAAGTATCTAAGCCGACCTATCAAATTCTGGTCGTATAGATGATGATGTAGGTAAAATCTTTGCCCCCACAACCGACATGCAATCAGAAAGCAAAGGCTCAATCCTTTTGTAGACATCATCACTACATCAAATCGGGTCAAAGACTTATATAGCCTTAACAAAACAATAACGTTTCGCCTGAAGGAAATGGAAAAGGAAAGCATAGAAGTATGCAGATAAAGAAACAACAATGTGCCTAGATCAGACAAAAAGGTCAATTTTAAGCATGCACCCCGATCGGAGGAGTAAGTAGCCCTTCCATCAAGATACTTAAAGAGGCCCCTAACAAACTCTTTTGAAAAGGAACACCAACTGAAAGGAGGAAAACCTTACCAAAGAACATGCAAAGAATCGAGAAAAAGACAAAATAAGATCTGCTATTATTTTTGCAACGATCGAAGTACGAAGCCCGATCAATGTTGTACCATAAAATTAAAATGCCATTCGAAAGGAAGAAAAAGGAAGATAAAGGTTACTAAAAAATGGTCACAAGCAGAAAAACAAAAATAGATTATGTAAAAACTCGAAAGGATTTCAACTTGCTTAAGATCAAAATGAAATCCACTGCCATCATCCCACCAGGAAAGTCAAAATAAGATAATCTTGATTAAGCATCTTTGAGTATTTCACAAAACTGCAAGAAAAGTCAAGCACTCTGAGCGATAAAAGTCAAATGCTTAGCCAAATCCGATGCTTATACTCTAGATGGAGCTTATAAAAACCTCAAAAACAAGCTTCACCCACTAGCAGAAAACTATTTAAGGAAAAACCTGATAGACCCACGAAAGTGATCACGAAGGACCACTTAACAACGAAAAAAGAAAACCACTATTCAGGCACCTCCAATCGGATACCCAAGCAGAACTTGAAAAAGCAAAGACAAGATTACTCCAATTGGAAATCCTCGATTTCACACATACTTTGCAAACTTGTTCAGACAAATCGATTATAAGCGATCAACTTCACACCAAAGTAGATTCTAATAACAGCCAAAGGTTAAGAAAGTCAGAACAATAACAATTCAAAAAAATACAAAGAAGCATTAGAAAAATGCCAATCATTGAAGGGGATCCCACAGATCCTGCTATAATCAAACAATAAATGTAATAAGTCGAGCCTCAAACAAACTTTATGGAAAAGACCAATCAGCCTGCATACAAAAAGTGGTCAAAATAACCACACCCCGCAGGTAATCCTATTCCTTTTTATTCAACATTTACACTGGCATGCCTCTTTAAAGAAATAAGAAGCCATAATCAGGGGACCGACCACTATACAGATCGTCATCAAAAAATATCTCCAAAAGTGAGGAGGTTCCACCTTTGAAAAATAAAAACACAAAAGAGGAAGTGCAGAGGAAGGCAGAAGTAATTTCGAAAGTAGAATGCAAAACCAAGGAATATGCCCAAACTCGTAAGAAGATTAATAAAACAAGCTTTAGAGAAAGGGCTGGTAAAATTTTCATATATATATATATGTAATACCCTTATACCACTGTACCAAACGTACATTGATCGGATGTCACAATAAAAAAGTGATAACGAAAATGGCTACACTAAACAGTCTGTTAAATTTTTTTTTCTTAAATCACAAATACATTCATCCCATTTAATATACCCATAAGGTAGACAATATTATAATTAAAAATTACATAAGTACAATTCACATTTTATACCTTCAATATACACATATATACATGTCATGCCTACTATCATCATTGAACCCTGCTTTACTCTTGATCAACACTGTAGCATCGGCTACTCATCTTTCTTTCTTTATAACCTGGTCACAGTCAACAAACTATGCGTTGAGCATCGAAATGCCTAGTGGTGAATATATATCCCATTCTTTCCACAAATAATATCATTCCCACATACATATACATGTATGCATATGCACATACATACACACATGCATGCTTTCATGAATATTAATTAACACTAGCTATTCATTTTTATCATTTTGATGTACATCATACAATCATATACACATGCATTCAACCTAAAAAATTGTTTAAATCATTCAGTATGATATAATTATCAGATTTATCTTTTAAACACATCACTTAGTGTAATTGCCATTTTTATGCTTATCTTTCATTTACAATATTAACTTTCAACTATAATTAATCACTTTAATATCGATAATTAAATCCATTTATATACTTCATTTACTATTCATTATGAAATTTACAATTTAACTCTTAATATACTATTTTATTGTCATTTTACACTTTAATACTAATTATATTCACTCTTTATAGATATATTCACTCACATTCCATTTTCACTTGGGAATTTATATTCATTTTTTATTCATTACACAATCGTTTAGTTATTTGGATATGCAATAATTCATTCAGTCATTTATACATCTATTTTGAACAGGTTCTTGAGTTCATCATATGTTCAAAAATTGGCTCATCTTAATCTTTATCAACTCATTATCAAAACTAAGATAAACACCCATGTGAGTGGGCTACGTCTCTATTCAACATGCTTAATCATTTAAATAACAGTAAATGTTCACATATAAACATTCACACTCATGTATTGCCAAATAATGAACTTTATTATTATTCATAAATAATAATGTTAAGGGATCATATAAACAGTATAAATCAAATCCTACTCAAACCTTGAGATCTAATGTGTCTCTCAAAATACATCTCTCAATACAGGTTTTTGTTAATGAATTTGCAATCATATTTAGCGAGAAAATATATTGTAAGTTTAGTTCTCCTAATGCAACAATATTTTTAATTTATTGATACTTAATATCGATACATCCATCGATGATTGACTGTCACCATAAACTGTCACTAGTTCCTCTAAAGCAGTTACTTTTAAATGGTTCACAAACCGTTTCAGCCAAAATCGCCTCTTGTACTGCAACAGAGGAAACGATAAATTCAACTTCCAATGTTGGTGGGGCTTTTTGTTACTCCACAAAATGGCACCCTTACCAAGCTAGAATACATAACCTGAAGTAAATTTTCTCTCATCTACATCACTTTCCCAATCAACATCCGAGTATCCTATCATTTGCAGATCTTTTTTTTATTAATAGAGATAATAGTCCACGGTACCTTTGAGGTACCTAAATATTCTTTTCACTACTTTTCAATGTGTTTAGTCTGGGTTAGATTGACATCTACTTACTATAATCATTGCATAGCATATATCAAATTTTGTACATAATATTGCATATATTAGACTATCCACAACAGCGATATACGAAATGTTCCTCATGCGTTCCATTTCATCTGGCAGCTCAGGACACATACTTTTGTTAAGAAATTGATTCTTGACAATGGGGTCAGCTATGGGTTTAAATTTTTTATATTAAATCGTTCAAGAACTTTGATAATATATGTCTCTTGAGACAGTGACAATAACTTTTTGAACTATCTTTTGAAATCTTAACTCCAAGGATAAATTTACTTGACCCATATATCTTTTATCTCAAAGTTGGATGACAACTAATTTTTTATTAGATTTACGTATTCTTTGTTATTTTCTACTATAAGTATGTCATCTATATACAACATTAAAATGATAAACTCATTTCTCGAGCTTTTGGAATAAACACAATGATCTTCATCAATCATGTTGAATGCATTCAACACGATTGCTTCATGAAATCTTAAATACTATTATCTCAAAAATTACTTTAGGCCATTGATTGATCTCATCAATTGGCAAACCTTATATTCGGTGCCTTCTTTAATGAAACCTATAGGCTGAACTATATATATTTCTTATTTTAATCCTCCAATGAGGAAATTAATCTTTACATCCATTTGATGTAGCTCTAGGTCCAAACTAGCCACCAAGGCTAGAATTAACCTTATTGACATAAATCTAACAATAGGTAAAAATTCTCCTTATAGTTAATTCCTTCCTGTTGTGTAAATCCCTTAGCGACTAGCCGAGCCTTGTATCTTTTGATACTGCCATCAGCTTTTCACTTTATTTTGCGAATTCACTTATTCCCAATTGGTTTGTATCCTTCAAGTAGATCAACCAGTTCTCAAACATGGTTCAATCTCATACATGCCATTTATTCTTCCATTGCTTTAATCCATTTATCTTTAGCTGGATATGAAAGAGTTTTAGAATATTTTTTAGGCTATTTTCATCTTGTGGGATAACTAAAAGGATTTTGTTCAAGTCTTCGATCTTAAACCGTCGACGTGGAATACTTTTCCTTTTAGATTTTATAATTTTGATTCTTAATAAACATGTTTCATATATTTATCATTGTTTAAAATGCTTCCACTGGGATTAAGCTCTACGCTCCCACTCAAATAAGGATCTTGAATATCCATACTCCCATTAGAGTTAGGCATGCTCATCCTTCCACTGAAAGAATGGATCCCAAACATCCGAACCTTTGAAAATAGAGTTTTAACCTTCTTCTTCAATTTTCCTCCCATTTAGATGGAGAGATATAGGTAGTTCATCTTCTGAACTTACTTTGTCCAACTTCAAAAACTTATTTTTTAAAAATATGACATCTCGTGATTCAAATTTTGTTACAGAGCTATTTGCTTGTTCACCCATGAACATATATTCTTTTGATACGTCAAAATATCGCACAAAAATACTCTTTTTACCTCTTGGTTCTAACTTACCAAATTTACTCAAGGTATCATGGACATAAGCAACATAACTTCAAGATTGTAAATGGCTCAGGCCAGGTTGTCGATCAGTCCACAACTCATAAGGAGTGAAAGCAACATGCTTATAGGGTATACGGTTTAGAACATATGTTGCTGTTAAAAGTGCATCTTCGCAATGGAAGATTGGCAAAGTTATCTCAGCCATCATAGATCTTATCATGTCTAGAAGAGTTCTATTTTTTCTTTCCATAATACCATTTTATTGTGGAGTTATAGGAATAAACAACTGATGTTCAGTCCCTTTTTTCATCACATAAAGCTTTAATTCTTTGAAAAGATATTCTCGACCACTGTCGATTCATAAAGCTTTAATTTTCTTATCCAATTAATTTTCAACAAGATCTAAAAAAAGTTTTAAAGCAACTCAATGCTTCAAACTTGTGAGAAATCAAATAGATATGGCCATACCTAGTATAGCCATATATAAAAGTGATGAAAAATAATAGATCCTACGGCTTATCCTAATATTCATTAGACCATAGACATTGAAATGGATTAATTGCAATGGAAATATAGTTCTAGTTCCTTTTTTGAATGATATTCTAACTAGGTTTCTTTTCGGGCAATGCTCATAAATAGGTAATTCAATCTTATTCAAATAATCTATCAATCTAACTTTGGCTAACCGACTCATTCAGTCTGGGCCAATATGGTATCATTTAGCATGCCATAATTTTTTATTATTCTCATAACAATGTGAAATGAAAAAATTAACGAAAACTAGTAGTATTTCAATAATCAGGATCAACATCCACAATAATGAAATCGTTCAAAATAAAATCAGAACCATATTAAGCATCATCTAAACATAAGCATACGATGTTATCCTTGAAATGTAAATGAAACCAAATTTCATTAAAGCAAAAACATAAACTAACTAGACAAGAAAAAACTCGATTCTTTTTGTAACAAGGTCCATTATTTCTGAAACTATCATCCATAAAGAATAAAATTTAGAAAAAAAAATGACTAAATACACAATTTTTTTACTCACTCATAAGTCAAAATGGTGTATCTATTGGGACACATTGCAGTCTCTTGCATAGTATTCTTTCTATTGGCAGTTGAAGAAATATTTCACACTTGAAATATTTATCCTTTTATTACCTTTGGACCTTATGTAATTCAGTTTGATCTTTTGCCTTTTAATCTCTCGAGCCTTTTTCTTACCCTTACCATTGAAGCTTCTTTTCTTGTTCTGGTTAGAATTCATTCTACCAGAATAGGACCGTGCCATATGCACTTCGGTATTGATCTTAATCATCGCCATACGATCCTTTTCAAGTTTTAAATGACAAACAACATTCCTAAATATCTTTATATTATACATATGAGTTAGTTGGATCTTCGTATGCTCCTAACTCTTGGGTAAACAACGGATAACAACTTGAACCTGCTTCTTATTGATCATCTTATGACCAACTTCACTAATCTCACAAATCATATTTTTTATCTCTCTTAGATGTTTTCACATTTTATAATCAGACTTTTCTGATAAGTATCAAACTTGATCACTAATGATCGAAAACTTTATCAGAATCATACCTTCGAATTTCTACTGCAAAGTGATCCATTGATTTTTTGCATTTTGATACTTGCGAAGTTGCTTAATGATTTCATTATTCATTACACTGAGCAAAATGATACGAGCAGTCGGTCCCGTTTATACAAGACTATGGTTCCATTCTCAGGTTCAATCATAATCAAACTTAAAGTTTCTAAAGCCTCTAGCTCTTCAAGCACATACTGAATTTATATACTCCATTTAAATCATCTGATCACTAATGGAACAATTATTGCACAATTTTAAAGGAGACCAGATAATACATGTTATTTACTATGCATCTGAAAAATTAACCTAATAAAGTTATCTATTAAGCCCAAATTCGAAAAGGCTACTTAAAGTTACCAATTACCCTCTATGTCCTAATGTCTAACCTTACAGGTTAAAATTTCATGCATATTAAATGTCGATTGTTGGGCATTAAATTCTTACACTTTATTCAGGATATTATACATAAGATAATCTAAGTCTTAACTCAATTATCATGCAATCATTTTACTCATAAAATATTGCTAAGCAATTAACAATAAAATAAATACATTCATAATAAATGTTAAATGTCAATGTAATATCCAAAAGGTAAATAACCTTATTTATTTAATCAATCATTAAATATCCAACAATCCCAAATAAACTTATAAAATAAGATAAGAGACACTTGTCTTTAATCTTATAATAGGAACCATAAATCCTAACAAAAAATTCGCTAACCAATGATAACTTGACACTTATGTCAATAACTCAGAAACTCAATACATACAAATCTAACCAAGTCATTGGAACCGAATCAACAACCATACGCATCAACTGCAAAAGAACAATATACGTGTGATCATAAGATCATGGGCAATATACTTTATGCCCACTCCTGAGCACCAACTCAAACTGAGTGTTCCTTTTAAACACTCTTCATTTAGATACTATATATAAAAATTGAATTATGGATTCTCCATAATGTTCACTCCAGCACTCAACTAATAAGTTTTAGAGTGTCACATGTTAACTAAATGATTCACGCATGATATCAAAAAGCAACTTATGATTCCACCCCCTTTCTAGGCCTCCAACCCAAATGCACTCTTGCATCTTTTCAAGCATACAAAAAATATGATGCAATATTGCATCAATATCATCAGCTCGGACCTTCTTATACATCCTCATTTTGCAAATCATTTGGAATTTTGCTTCAGTTTCAATAATTTTTTGAGGAATCTGTGGACATCAATGAGTCCTTATCAACACCATTTCTATCACACATAACAGAAAATTAAACAGTAAATACACTATGCACAAACATGTATAACGAAAACTCATATCAATTTAAAAAATAAGGACAAACTGTTACTCATAATAGAATATAAATAGTCAGTACGCTCAAGTATAAGGATATATGATTGATACTCATTCCAATCAGTTAATTGGAATAAAAATCAAAAATATTTTTTGTCCTAAAAAAATTTTTAAAAAATGATTAAAAAATCAGAAAAATTGAGAAAATTATATCATAAAAAATTGAACTTATTTGGAGGCCGAAAAAGAGCACACGCATCATTGAGGATGGACCTCATGTGCCACACGCGCGATAAGCACACCACGCTCTAGCTGTGGCTTTATGCCACATGGTGTAATCCCAATGGACCACGTGTCGCCATATCAGATACCAATTGACACATGGCAGACACCCATTGGTTCACGTGGCTCCTAATGGACCGACAAGTGATGCGTGGCATTATCACAGTCTGTCGTGTGGCATTCGTCCATTGGCCCATGTATCATGGCTCATCAATTCATGTGGCTGGACCCACATATCATGGCTCATCAATCCATGTGGCTGGACCCACATATCATGGCTCATCAATCAATATGGCTGGACCCACATGCCATGTGTCAGCACATCATTCTGCCACATCATCGACATGTGTCACAATCTGGTCGGTCCATATGGCACAATATGGACCCACATTGCCACATCAGCTGACATGTGGTCCTTCACTATAAGGACATGTGTCACCCTCTTATTGGTTTAAGTGGTTGAGTGACGTTTCACTTAGCGCGTGCTAGAGACGTGCCCTCTGGCACGTGCCTAGCATACTGGTGGCGCGTGCATGCCACACGCTGCCTTTTTGGTGGTTTCAGGCCATCAGATTTTTTCTAGGGTGGGGTTTTTAGGATCCTTGAGTCTAATGGTGTGGTAAAAAATATAAAATTTTCATTTGAAATTTTAATTACTGATTTTTAAATTATTTTTTTCAAGTATAAATACATAAAAAACACAGACCAACAAAACTATACATACATATATCTACAATATTAATATACATATTATACAGTCTGAATCATATTTGAATTTTCATAAAAATACAGATCTAAAAAATAAACAAGTCGGAATGTAAAAATATAACTCTGATACCAATGTTAGGAAATATATCACGAAATATTATGAGAAATAAACATAAATATCTCTCAAAGCGCAAATCGTTGAAGCAAAAATCGTATGTTTCACGTTACCGGTAAACCTTTCACTCACGTGTCACAAACTACAGGATGAAAGTATAAAATCACGAACTAAAAGCCCTTTAGATAGAAAAATCGAGTATAGAGAAAAATCGACAGCAATTCGATATGAGAGATTTCTTCTTCCTTCCTCTTTCAAAATTCTTAACCCTTTATATAGGGCTTCCATTAAGGAAATTGTAATTTTCTTAATAAATAAGAATTAAATATGGAAGTTACAAATATTAAGTAAAAAGAAATAATTCCATATTAATTATGTCAGTTACAAAATCAATTATATAACTGTCATATTAATATACACATAAATGATAATTTTTTAATTAAGGGGAGAATCCAAATATAGAAATAATACCATATAGATTATTTTCTGTTTCAATATTATCTCGATTATATCAGAATTAATTTTTTATCTCGAAAGTCATTGGCATATGTCAAACTCCTTCATTTGGATTCATAAATTTATATCTTTTCTTACTATTAAATACTTAAACTTTTATTTGGTCACATCACATACTTAAACTTTTATTTTCATCTACATTAAAACTTTTATTTGGTCACATCACATACTTAAACTTTTATTTTCATCTACATTAAATTTAGAGTTTCTAAATTTGAATAAAATAATTTTAGTATATATTGAGTTTCTAAACTCTTATTTTTTATTTTATTAAATTTTTATTTGAATCTAATATATATTAAAATAAAAATTTTAAAATTTAATGAATATATAAGTTGAAGACAGGATGATGCATTTTTCCTTTTATATAAGAAAATAAAAATAAAAGAGAAATAATTAAGCAAATTAATATGATACAACCCGAGAAACGTGAGTTATTTACAATTTTGTAGTTTGTCTCCTTCATCTTCAGTATTTGAAGCGTTAGTTCCGCCAAAAATCTCGAGCAAGAGGACCAACGGCCAAGATTTTACAAGTGAAATGATCCACTACCCTTTTTATCCTTGAAAACAAAAATTATTCTTATTTTATTATTAAGAACAAAAAGGAAATTAAAATAAAAATATTAATGCTAACTAATTAATGGAAGATTAACAGAAAACTGTATAAATATAGCGTACGATGGAGTCTTCGTCATCGTCAAGCTGGTTTTATCTTGTTATCATTCCTTATGCCCTTTCTATTCTCTAAGAATAACCATTTCCTAAGCTATACCATTTTTGGAATTTCCTCTTCTATCTATAATCTATCTGTCTTCTTCTTCTTCTTCTTCTTCATTCTCTCTCTCTTTGTTAAACTCTGTTTCAAAGCTATGTAGAAACTTTGATTCTTAGGTTTCTTCTTTCTGGGTTTTCATCCTTTTTTTTTATTTTTGAAAGGACTTTTTCATTCTTTCATGTTAGATAAAGAAAGTTGAAACCCAGAAGCGGAACACACTGCCTCTGTAAGGTAATTAATCTCCCTTTTTTCTTTTCTAAGTTTTCTTATTTCCTGCTCTGCCTTTGTTTGGTTACTCGGAAAAGGAAACAAAATTTCAAAACATATAATGCCATATTCGTCTTTTTTCTCGGGAAACGAACACGGGAGTCATCATTAATTATTGAAATTTGATTTTGTGAAGCGACAAAAGGAGAAACCAAGGAAAACCCAGAAATGGAAACAGAGAATGAAGGTGAAAAGAGAGAATTGAAACTAGAAGATCCATCACCAAGATGTGTATTGGAGATTCCGATTATATGTACAGATTCAGATAATGGCAGTAGCAGAGGTAGCAGCAGGACCATTAGCAGCACAATTAGTAGCCCTGATTCTACAGAGAAATTATTTATTCCCGATAAGAGAACGGACCCAAAAGAAGCAAATAACTCGCAATGGAAAAACGTGCTTGATGTTTTTAAGAAGAAATCTGTGAGAAGATTTTCTGTTATTCCACTGCTCTCCACTTATGATATAATCTCTAAGAAGAATTTGAAAAGAAGAATTAACAAAACCTCTGATTTGATGTTTGAATGGGAAGGCGTCTCTGTTAGTAAACCATCTTGGAGGAATTTTGATTATTCTGAACTTGAAGCTGCTACTAATCATTTCAGCTCTGGTAAGAAATTTGAACTTTCGCTTTCTATTTTTCTTTCTTTTCCATGGATTTCTGTTTAAATTTTGTGCTACGAATTACTTATGCATGAGATTATCGTTCGAAATCTTGTAAGACAGGCAGTATTTAGATAATACTTATTAGAACCCAATTTACAAAAAAAAAAAGTTTCAAAATTGAATGGAAAATAAATTCTAAATTGTGCAATTAAATTATTGAATTTTCCTTTAAAAGGTCACTATCACATACGAGTTTGTCGGACTAAAGTGGCCAACTAAATTTTTGAAATTTAGGGGTGGTAGAGATTCCAAACCCTGAGTCAATGCCGCCTGCAACTCAATCCTACTATGGACAGGAGACTATGTTGACTAATTGCATATTTTGAGAGGATATATTTAAGAATGCAATTGAACCATTGCAACTGCCCTGAAAAAACCAGGCATCCATTAGTTTTTTCTTACTTTTCTAATACTTGTGGGTCTTTGTATTAGCCCTAATATATACTTAACTAGTCTAATTTAGAGTTATGACTAATTTACTACTTCATAACTTTTCAAAGGATGCTCAAATATGAATCTAGAATGAAAATTTCAAATACAGATTACCTTAGACCTTTTTCTAATATTAGATAAGGATCAAAAGCAGCCATCTTTATCCATGTTTGCAATAATCTGAAGAAATGGCTAAAAAAATCGCTTTTTTATTTTGAAATTCTGTTTTTTCTAACTGTGCAAAAAATATTCGGTAGCCAACTTGATTGGTGAAGGAGGACATGCTCAAGTGTACAAGGGGTGTTTACCTGATGGTCATGTTGTAGCTGTGAAGAAGATAATCAAGTATGAAAAGCAAGAGGAGGATAGAATTGGGGATTTCTTATCTGAGCTTGGGATTATTGCCCACATAAATCACCGCAGTTCTGCTAAATTTCTTGGTTTCAGCATTGATAGTGGTCTGCATCTTGTGCTTGAGTATTTACCTAATGGCAGCCTTGCTTCAGCTCTCCATGGTGCTATATCCATTTCCATCTTTCCTCTCTCTATTTGCTTTTTTTTTTTCCCAAAAACATATTGGTTTGAATTGATCAACATTCGCCATTTTTAGGTGGCGGTGAGTGCTTGGACTGGAAGAAACGGTTTAGAGTAGCTGTACGAGTCGCAGAAGGATTGGCTTATCTGCATCATGATTGTCAGAGACGAATTATACATAGGGATATCAAAGCCTCAAATATATTGCTCACTGAAGATTATGATGCTCAAGTAATATTTCGATTTATAAAGCCATCATTTTTATGTTTCAACAGAATTGATTATGAGTTCTCAAAATTTTGGTTAATCCCTTGCAGATTACAGATTTTGGATTGGCAAAGTGGCTTCCCGAAAATTGGCTTCATCATGTTGTCTTTCCCATCGAGGGCACTTTCGGGTTAGGCATAAAGCTTCAATAATCTTTGATCAAGATAACACTTTTATTTTTCATATAAAGGCTAATGGAACTTGAAATTCATTTCAGATATTTGGCTCCAGAGTACTTTATGCATGGAATAGTGAATGAGAAAACTGATGTGTTTTCTTTTGGAGTTTTATTGCTGGAGATAATAACAGGACGTCATGCAGTTGACGGTAGTAGACAAAGCCTTGTGATGTGGGTAAGAAATTCTTCGTAATTGTTGTCGATAGAGATCTAAATCGAAAGAATTCTTGATGAATTTAGTGCATAAAATCTTCCTCTGTCATAGGCCAAACCACTGCTGGCGGAAAACAATGCTATAGAGATAGCCGATCCCCGGCTAGCGGGTCAATATGATCCTGTAGAAATGAAGCGAGCAATGCTCACAGCATCAGCTTGCATTCAGCACCTACCCACCATGCGTCCTTACATGAACAGAGTATGAAATTTAGTAAGTTTGTTAATTATTTGTTGTATGAAAGATAGGCAATAACTAACACAGAAAATAATGTGTGAAATATC
Source organism: Excoecaria agallocha (assembly GCA_037975025.1). NCBI lineage: Eukaryota > Viridiplantae > Streptophyta > Magnoliopsida > Malpighiales > Euphorbiaceae > Excoecaria > Excoecaria agallocha. Next base: position 118,397,889 of record CM075807.1, on the reverse strand, counting down.
AGGTTGTGAAGCTACTGAAAGGTTCAGAATTACCTGCAGAATTGAAGCAGAAATCAAATGCAGGAAGGGCAGTGATTTTGGATGTTTGTGATATGCAAGATTATACTTGCACAACCTACCTGGATGACCTGAATCGCCATATGCAACTTGTGATGGATGTGTGATACATACAGCTACTGCATTAGTTTCTCACTTTATATATATATACCCTTTCATTTTTTTCATATCAATGGAAAAACCAAACATTTTCTCCTACTCAAAGGATGTTATCCCTGAAGGGCTGTTGGACATATATATATAATCATAGATAACAGTGATGATATGAGGCAACCGTATAATACAAAATTAAATGTGAATATATATTTTTATTTTCTGATTTTTGACAGGAAAAAAAAGGAAATAGAAGTTATGGTTTTCTGTTAGATAAATGAAAGTATATAGTTGTTGACATTATGACTTGCTTGACTAACAAAGTACATTATTATGCCTTTGCTTGTTGTGTTTGATTAGGAAAAGCATAGCCTGATGAATAAATTTTAGTTTCAGATTAGATTAAAGAAAAGAATAATAAGTTGGAGAAGACAAATAGTCAAATAAGTGGTAAAGTTACTTTTGAAACTTTTGATGGGCTGCGCCTGCCTACATATTTCTCCCTTGCCTCTATACTTTGACTTAAAACTCACTTAGTGGGAGAGAGATGCTCAGCGCCGGATAAGCCAAGCCAATGCTTGGGTTAGGTTTCTTGTTTGCTATTCAATTAATTAATCAATGAGTGTAAGCCATTGTTTCAAGGATTTAATTAACAATGGCTTTGAATTTCTTAAGCTAATTTCAAACTTTATCCAACCACACTAGCGGCCTAATTTAACTTCTTATATTGCTTTTTATGCAGATACAGGAATTACAGCAACAATCCATCCTTGCAAATATATGCCTTCTTGGGTTATTATTTATATGCAATTCCATGCACAAATCTAAACCTCATACCCCTTTTTTAAGTAAAAATAATTATTTTTTCAATTACACTTTGACATTTTTGAAAAAATAATTATTTTGTATATGTATCAAAGTGTATTTCCACTATTTTTCTTTTAGATTTTGTCCAAGTAAAAATTTATCATCTAAAACATTTAAAATAAAAGAAAAGATTCAATTAGAGGTGGCAAAATTGATTCAAATCCAAAATCCAACCAAAATCTGTTCAAAAAAACTATCCAAATCCAACCTAATTCAATTAAATACCCACTGAATCAATCTAAAACTGAATCATTTTATTTTTCAATTAGAGGCAGCAAAATTGATCTAAATTCAAAATCCAACCAAAATCCGTCCAAAAAATGATCGAAATCCAACCCAATTCAATTAAATACCCACTAGATCAATTCAAAATTTATTCATTTTATTTTTCAATTAGAGGCAGCAAAATTGATCCAAATCCAAAATCCAACCAAAATTCGTTCAAAAAATAATCCAAATTCAACCCAATTTAAATAAATACTCACCGAATCAATCCAAAACTAAATCCGTCCAACCCTTTCATTTGCCACTTCTAATTTCAATGTAAAAAAGAACCAAATTTATATTTTAATTAGACCAATTCCACTTTTAAATAATAAAAATAAAATCAGTTAAGTTCTAATATAATATTAGGTTCAGCTTAGCTAATGGAATAGTCAAAGATTGAAATTATAGCAAATTAAAGACGTCTACCAAGAGAAAGGGAATGTAATATAAATACATTCTCTATAAACTGATTAACACCGATGGCTAATCATCAAAGAAATTAAAATCATTTATCTTTGTCTGTCTATTGTATTGTGTTTAAAAGCGACTGCAGGCCCATTTATTTTATCATCCCAAACGATAATAATGCGGGCCTAATGGGAGGCCCCAAACAATTGAAATTCCATCCAATGCAAACCAGCCCGGCCCAATGAACGACAGAGGTATAAAGAACTCATTACTCGTATCTCCAAACACAGCCATACTCTCCTTCAATTCGCAGGCTACAAGCGCAAACTGCTAATTACGTCGATGGCCACAACAGACCTTGCATTGCAAGCTGCAATACTCATTCTAACCTTCGCTCTATTCATAGCCGTGCAGTATTTTCCAAAACAAGCCCTTGCGAAGATCCGTAGCAAGAACAGAGAAAATATCCAATCCAATCGACACTTCATCCAAGGGACTCAATTCCTAGGCCGGGCCAAATCCACCGCACAGAAATCACAATCACAAACCCTAGCCAAAAACGCACTCATCGAAGCAGAATCGGCTATCTCTCTAGCCCCTAGAGACTCCGCCCCTCTCATCCTCAAAGCGCTGGCTCTCGATTTCCTTGGCCATAAGGGATCCGCCTTGAAAGCGCTTGATTTAGCGCTATCTTCGCCGCTAGTGAAGTCGCTGGGGGACAGAGAACGTGGGGATGCGCTGGTGAAGAGGGCGGAATTGAAGATGGATGTGAATCGGAGGCGGCGAGTTGAGTCGGCCATAGACGATTTGAGAGAGGCAGTGAGGTTGAATGGAAATGGGGAAAAAGCTTACCGTTTGTTGGGTCGGTGTTATGAAGAGGCTAAATGGGCTTTTGAAGAGGCCTCCAGAGTCCAAAATTCAAATCAATCTATTTAAATTGTATTTTATTATTATTGGGAATATTGTTTTAGCTTAAATTATATAAATGATATGTTAACCAACAGCTAGTAATAGAATTTTGAATGCATAATTTATTAATTATTAACCATCCATTTTATTCCAAGACATGATCTTGTAATTTAGGAAATAGGAATTGCCTTGGCCAAAATTTCTCGCATTTTCCTCTTGAGAATGGATGCTATTTTGGCTCTGCTTCTAAATTGTTTGAGCTTCATTTTTCTATTATTTTTAACCAAGTACAAAAAATATATAACAAATATACATAAATGAAATCGTCTTTTTTTAACAAAGTTAAAAAGAATATATATATATATATATCAATCCGATCAGTATTCAGTACACGAATCCAATTCAATTCTTAAATAATTTAAACACGATTTCATTTGTATAACTGTAAAAATTTAAATCGGATCATGTTGACTTGTGTCAGAAACATTTCTATTGTTTATTCTTTAAATTTACTCTAAAAACATAGCCATTTTTGAATTACAAATTGAAAAAATTGATTAATTGTGTACTAATTTATTATCTCAGTTCAAGATATGTACATATAGAAAATTATAAGCGCATACGTGGTCAATCTCTTTCTTTGTCCAGGATTAATTTTTTTAATATTTTAGACAATCAATTAATGTGGAGAATTTATTTAAAAAAAAAAACACATCGAATATTTATTTGATCTTAAAAAAAATAATTTGAGAGATAAGTTAAAGTCACTACTTACATCTAGCAATTTTAAAAACAATCGTACATAGATTAATTTACAAATAAATTAATGGTGATAAAATAATTTAGGAAAGCATTTATGCATTATTCCTGCAGCTTTTAATTAGATACAAGTAGTCGTATTATTGGCGATATAAGTGCGTCGACCCAATCAATTATCCAAGAGTCAGTGGAATAGTCCACTTGATGCACCATGGAACAATTGAAGTTCCTTTCTCTTTGAATTTTCTGAATTATAAAAAATGAAAAATCAAGTAACGTTCGCAAAACATATCTTCATGCAGCAGAAATATCCTGTGAACATCTTTAAGGCTGGTTAGTAGGAGAGTAATGTAATACCCTTTTCTGCAGATGAATGTTTAACCCCATCATTCCACAATGTCTCGCCTAACCACATATTTAGAAAAAGTTAATTACAAAATCCAGCATCCTATTGTAATAACTAAAACCTTAGCCATTTAAACTATGAAAATTGACCCAAAAAAGGAAAAATAAAGAACTTTGTCCCTCCTACTCCGGCCAAGGTTAAGAGGGTTACATTAAGGTAAGACTGGTCAGCAATGTTTGTAAGCCATCAACAAGGCTTGTTTGCTACAATGTTAGCTGAATTTCTAAAGTCAAAACTGCCTTTAGTCAATAAGATTGGTGAGGCCAAATAAAGAACTCAGATGCTTGTGGCAACATCGTTGCCATTGCAGAGGTGGAGCTCGACGAATCAGTCCCACCAAGGGTATTAGCTGCTTGAAGGTGGTGGATGAAGCTGTGATGATAGATTGCGGCTGTGTTCTCAAAAGGGATCCCGCATGGGATGCCCGAAACAGGTGGAATAGAAGCAAAACTGATGTTGCTGCTATTGCTGCTGCCTTGTGTTTGCGGTTCATGGGTCAGAGCTGGTTTCTGCTCTGTTTCCAGAGACAGCTTGAGGCGTTTTGTAGCCCCTCCAATGGGAAGAGCACTTTTCATGATCGCTTCCACATCATAACGACTCATCTCAAAGTTCGTCACTGCATTCATACCTCGGAATTTTATGGCTGCGATATCATATGCCTCAGCAGCTTCCTCTTCAGTGGCTGGCACACCAATACAAAATGGCAAGGAAAGTAAGAATTCACATAATTTTGACTCTAATGAATCAGACACGTATCCTCCCTTCAGATGGTCAAAGCAAGTTATTTCTTATTAGCTAACCCAACTACATTAATTAAGACATATCCAAACTCTGGCATTGCATTTAGATTTAGTTACAATAAATCGTAAGATTACCAAATGTGCCAAGATATAGGTCTTTGTTTCCAGCAACGCGGCCTATTCTTGCCTGCCACCGACCCTGTTGATGATGCCTGCAAATTTTAGTCAAATATCTATAAACATCATCATGGCTGATCTATGCAGCTATAACTGAAGACTAAGATATACAAAATAATTCATTAAAAAAAAATTCCAAACCTCGTTACACCCCTGTATATAGAGGCTCCCCTTGAAAATCCACTGCTCTTCCTATAAAGTTTTAAAAGTAACTTCAGTTCATAAATTTGAAGAAAAGAAAAAGAAAAAAATTGAAAATAGCAAACATGGAGTCTCATGTTTCAGCTTACCTCCTAAGTGAGGCAATGAATTCTTGTTTGGACACATATTTCATCTCCTTCAATTCTTTGGTATAATTGGTAACCTGGGACACAAATATAATGCGTTCAGCGAGTGAATAAGCTCCCGTAAACTAATGTAATTCTTCTCATGCAGATAGAAAGGTAGCAATGATTTGATGAAAAGATCAGAGGGGAAAAAAAAAAAAAAAAAGAGTTATATATTACAGGGAAGTTGGTGGTTGCAGTGGGCCCCCAATACTTCAGAGCTGCCAAATCATAAGCTCTAGCTGCCTTATCTTCCTTGTCATATCCACCTATAAAATCATACAAAATTCTTGTATTCACATTCTTCCCGACATTCTTTCTATAGTAGGTGAGATTACTGCTTGATATATAAAGATTAAGAGAACAAGATACTGAAAATCAGCTTACCTAAATATACTGTAATACCAAGTGACAGCCAGCAGATATCCACGATCCCATATTTCATGCAAAAAGGAGGCGATGAAAAATTTCAATATCAGGTCAAAAATTTCATCCTCAATTATCCACTCCAAGCTAAGTTACAAAAGCAAAAAATAAAGGAGGAACCATGTGATTTGCATGTGATAGTCTACGCAGAAAGAGAGTCCGTTTCATATTTCAACATCCAGGAAAAAAGTTCTAGTTGTCTTGTATTAATAACAATAACAAATTGGCCACAGTTTGAATATTAAGATACTCACCAAATCTTGAAATCGATCATAAGTTTCATTTCCAACATGAGTAAGAAACCACGTTATTTCCCCTCTTAATATTTTTTGCTACGGTACAATATATTTTCTTTTATTACGTTGCTAGACCGGCTACATTAGACCAAGCGAATTAAGCGAATAAGTTTTGCGCTTTTGTAAACTGTGGAAGGCAGTGTAATTTATGCCAGAAGACCAAATCCAACTAGCCTCAATCGTCAGCAAATTTCGGCAATAATGTTGGCACTTTTTTATTCAAAAACAGGGGGAAAAATTATCTTCGAGTTGAATGTGGAGTGATTTGGTCAAACCTGGCAACTCTATGCAGTCTGAAAATTAGAAAAATAAAATAAAAAAAGGAAGTAAGAGTAAAAGCCATGGTAAGAAAGAAGAAAAAAATCAGAGAGTTTCATTGATGTCTGTAACGACTGAGGCATGGTGGGGGTGTGGGGAAATAGCCAGTGGGTAGTGTCAAACAAAACCTTGCAGTTGAGGAATAGGGGGACCCATACGATAGAAGAAAGAGAAGCCTAAACATGAACAAAATGGCGGCACATCTGATCAAATCAATCACATAATTGAACCAAAGAAAAAGCAACGGAAGCAAAATTTCAAAACAGTACTCTCTATCTTTTCTCTCTGTACACAATATATAATACCAATCAATCTATCAATCATCAAAAGAGACTCAAGATAATTACATTCAAAAGCAAGACGTGTATTCTCCATTACTTAATGCCTTTGAATGCATGCAAGTCTCTTTTCAGTGACACAGTACTTGTAACTTTTTAACACAAAATTACAAATATATGCATTTTCCATTTACATTTAACTATCCTTTTAGATTTATCTTTCTAAAGAAAGAGAGTGAGAGAGAGAGAAAGTGAAAGAGATGGAGGACCTTGACGCCCTTTTCTGGCCTGACCCTCTCTCCTACAGCTGTTATCCCATAGATGCGCTTCATATCTGCCTGTCCATCTGTGTCTGCAACAAAAATAATCAATTATATTCATAAAGAAAAGCTCAGAAACTAGTCTTTTTATGCCCCAATTATCCTGTATCCATATTGGCCAACAATATATTATTAATTAAATATAATGAACTAGTGATTGTTCGTACTAAGACTAACATTCAGCTTAAAAATAAATCCAACATTTGCCTAAATCAAATGCTCAGTTAACAAGGTTAGAGGGTAACAGCAGTGTACCTAGTAACGCCTCTGTAAATTGAAGTTCGCTGGCCAAAAGTATCAACAACCTTTTTAGGGCATTCAGATTCAACAGAAACAATGGCTTTTTCTGTGGAACTCCGATTATTGACCCCAAGTGATAGGGCATTATTTGCACCTGTGCAATTAGAGAACCCCAACTCTTTCCCAGCCGACTCAATCGAGTGACCCACAAACTCACCTGCACCTAGCTGAGTCCGTGCGATTGAGGCCGAGTCATCAACCTCCGATCCTGAATTAGTCGAAAAAGCTTGGAACCCAGCTATCGCCTTTAGATCTTGTTGCTCATTGAAGTAAGCAGCAGAGCCCTGATCGTAGATGTGAGTCAAAGATGAGTCTTGGGTGTCTGTTTGGCTATTATCCGAATATCGAACAAACGATGATGAATCCCCGAGAAAATCTTCTAGTTTTGGTGCTTGATGGTGATGGCTTTCCGCGTCTATAAAGCTTGTGAGAATGGAGGTTTCAGCCATTGTTGTCGTTCCTTGAGCTTCCTTCGAGCTTCCCCAGGCTTAAACGATAAACAGTTCAAAAAATGATCACCAGAAAAAACAGTTATAACGCAAAAGATTGCTCGCCTAGTTTACTGATAAAATGCCTCGAAGAAATAAAAGTTCCATTTTTGAAGCTAGATTCACTATAGCCACCAAATCTTATGAACAGTGCTATGCTGTAGTCATACTACTGTACAATTACGATACTTTCACTAATAGAGAATCGGTTTCGTTTTCTTATTCTTTATCTTTTTCAATCAATTTAAACATAAAAGGAAACAAAGAAGGGCCTGTGTTAATAGAGATTTAAGTCAGTTAATTACACTTCTATGGTGCAAGTATCATGATGAGCTTCAACTATTGAGTAACCAATATGAAACGTTTGATTTTATATTTGGTTGCGGAAAAATCAAGAGCTTGAACAGAATCTGTTCGTTTCCATCACTTTCTGGGAAACCAAACAGAAGTTAAGCCTTTTACTGGTAATTAAATAAAACCAAAAAGAAAAAAGAAGAAGAAAAGAATAGAGTAAGTTATTACCGTTAGCATAGAAGTTATCGATCAAATAGTGAGGAGAGGGAGTAGAGGAACCCTCGTAAGATATGAACTGAGATTCAGATGACCTCAACATGTCCATTGGAGAAAGTGAAAAAGAAAGCCAGTTAGTAGCTGGTGCCATTATTTCCTTTCCTTTTTTTTCAAAAAATAAAATCCCTGAACAACCAAACAAAACCCGATATTAAAAACAAAATTTCTCGCGAAACAAACAAATTAAACCCCAACAAACTCCGCCAGCAAAACCCAAAACTAGAAAACCGAATTAAAAAAAAAAATTACCTTAATCCGTTACTTAAAAAACCTCCCATTTCCAGATAGAAACAACTATTACTATACGATAATCGCAAAGGCTCAATAATTTGAGATTTTTACAGAATAAATATTGAGAAGCAGCCTAGTTAATACAATGCATGCAAACCATCTGGGATTGTTAAGCTAAAAAAGAAAGCTTGAAAGCTACTTAAACGGAAAACAAGTTAGAGAGAGAAGAATCTAAAAGTTAGAGAGAGATAGAGACGGTATTTCTAGTTCAGAAAGAGAGAGATAAGTAGAAGAAAAAGAAGATAGAAAGATTAGGTACATAATTTATATATTGGGAGAGCTGAGCGGTTTCAGCTGCCAACCGGCGTAAAACCGGAGGGATTTTTTAGGGAGAGGGTAATTTTTTTAAATTAAAAAAAGATCTATTTAAATAATGAAGATAATAAAATATTCGAGAGAGAGAGAGAGGGAGCAGTGACTTTTTATCTTTGCGGGAGAAGAAAATTTGTCTGAAACAAAACAACGCCGCGAAAGATCCGGACGGGCCGAAATGGGAGAAATTGTTATTTTTTATTCTTATTATTTTCTCTTTTTTTAATTATATAAATATATTTTTTCTTGCTTAGGGTTCTTTTCTACTACGCTTAATTTCGGGTTTTTGTTTCGGTTTTACTATAATGACCTTGCCGTTTTGTTATTTTTTCTTTTTTTTCTTCTTGTCATGCTATCCTATATTTACACACTTGTCCTGCATGCAGCTTTCCACTTTTCATGCAATTGACTGTTTTGCGGGTCGGATCTTTGCTGGATACCCATTTTCAAATACCTTTTTTTTAAAGGTTTTGATTTTACTTTAACATCTGATTGAAAGAGCACATTTGCCCAAATGCTTTTTTTTTTTCTTCTTTTTTAATTTGATTTACTCTCGGGGTTTGAATTTTTTTTTAATGTCATTTAGTTATAATAATCTGATCAGTACAAATTAATTTTTTTGTTTTTTATAAATATTTTTTAAATAATACATGTGAAATGCAAGTCAATCAATATGAATTTACTGCACATTTTTCCTTTCTTCATATAACACACTTTTCAAATATTGAGTGGTTTAGTCTACTCATCAATTTAACTAAATTATACTAAGAGTTTGATTTGGATACGAATTAGGTTATGAACATGTTAGGTCATATATGTACAGATTGAATTATAGACCATCGAGTCTCATGGCATCATTTTTTTAATCATTTTGAGTTTTTTTATTGAAAATAAAAAATTATATATGCATAACTAAAAAACAATTTATTTTTTATATTATATAAAAAATATTATATTTGGAATTAGACCTGTAAAACCGATTTACATTGAATGGATTCGGATCGAGCCGAATTGATGACCAAGTCTAATATCATTTTTGGATCATAAAAAACTTTTACTATTAATTTTAATTTAATTTTTTTCTTGCATACTCATTATATATTAAAAAAAGATTAAATTTCCAAATAATAAAAATAATTATTTAAAAAAAATACCAAGTCAAAAGCATATAAATAAAAAAGAAAAAAAATATTATCAATATCAATACTAAAAATAATTTTTTATACATGCATTACACATTCACGCATAAATACATACATATATTTATGTATGTATGTATATAGATACATTTGCATGTTTATATATACATAGATACGCATGTGCCTTCATAACACACATACATATAAGTGTGTATGTATTTTCACAAAATTATTTACATATTAATAAAATGAAACAATATATGTAACATTAAAATTTTTTAACTGAATTAATTATAAGAATTAAAAAAATTAAAAACAAAATATCATTCGAATTGCATCGTAATCAATCCATTATCAATATCAAGACGGTGTGGAAATCGAACTCTAATAAATTATAAAAAATTTTAAATCCAAAACTATTTTAACTACCATTGATTTCAAATTCAACGTAACAATATAAAGGAGAGGCAGCATAAATTAGAGATTATAGTCTGGAATTCTACATATGTATTTCTTTTACACTTTTTTTTCTAATCTAATTTGTTTCAAAGCAATTTAATTTTAGATTGATATTTGGCTTTCCATTTAAAAATAAATCTTTAATTGATTTATTGATACGGAAATAATCTAAATTCAATCGAATTTAGATTTCTTTTTAATTGGTATTAGTTAGGTCCAACTTTCGTACAAAAGCGATTTAATTAAACTTCAGTTCGCCGCCCCGACCATTTTTTTTTTCATGTGAAGTGAAGTGAAAGATGCGTGTCATTATTCTGATGTGGCATTAATGGTTTACGTACTCATTTAATTACACAGTCATATAATAATTACTTTTTCTGTTTTTTTATTAATTATTTATATTATTTTCGTTAAGTTTAAAAAATAATAAATAAATTTAAATTTAGTATTAAATTATTAAAATTAAATTATTAAATTTAATTGATTATAATTTTATTGAAAAAAATTAAAAAAATAAATTATATTATATTAAAAATTTAAAAATTATAGATAAATAAAATTTAAATTTTATTTAAAAATAATAGATAAAAAAATTGAGAAAGTATTTTATTTAAAAAAACAACACTGTAATGAATTTTTAAGTAGGAAGGCACATACAGTTTACGGCATCGACTTAGGGACTTTTATATGAAAAATGTCTTTTGGAAAACTATTTAGAAAAATGGTGTGGTTTTAGGACAATTTATGGAAATGGGGTGAGACAGATTCAATCCCGTAGTACTTTCCTACGGGAACAGTAAATATCACGTGTCCCTAGGCGAATCTGCATCGGAGTCAAAAGGTAGCGCGGCGGACGAGGCAGGGCAGGAATCTTACTGATCCCGTAGCTGCCACCTGCGGGATCAGCAGCTGATCCCGTAGGCAGCAGCTGCGGGATCAGCAGCTTCCTCCGACGCTGCAGCCTTCCACCGGTGCCTCCTTCACGCGTGAACAGCAACCAACCAGCAGCTAAATGTATTTTTCAAGTGTTATTCTTTCCTTTGCCTCCTTCACTTGTTTACCATCATTTTTCTTTCTTTCTTTCATCTTCGCGTTTCTTTCTTTCTTTCTTTCTTTCACCTTCATGCTCAACCTCCATTTTTATCCAACTTTAGCTCCTAAGGTTTAGCTCAACATTAAATATAAGGTATGTAAATAAGTAATGCATATAAATAATAGTATTATTTATTTGATAGATTAGTACTTTAATTATAACAATAACTGAAATTTTACATAATAAGTGAAAATAATAATTGCATATATATATATATATTGAATATATATAAAACTTTGGCTTAATAATTTTAATTTTGTTATGTAAAACTTTGGCTAGTTAATGTAGTGTTTGTGAATTTGATGGGTGTTCATTACATTAATCAAGGCTTAATAATTTAACCATATGGTAGTTGATGGGTGTTCATTACATTAATCAGTCATTTAACCATAAGTGATGGGTGTTCATTACATTAATCAAGGCTTAATAATTTAATCATATTAATAATCATGTTGAAGAGATAATTACAATACAACGACATATAATATTAAAGACATTATATTGAATATAATGTAGCTAGCAATAGTAGTAACGTTGTTGAAAATAAAACAATACAACGACATACAATATTAAAGACATAGTTATATTGAAAAAGATATTAATCGCTACCCATAAGTGATGGGTGTTCATTACATTAATCAGTCATTTAACCATAAGTGATGGGTGTTCATTACATTAATCAGTCATTTAATCATATACCTACGGATTCAGACACATTAATAATTTTTAACACTACACGAATAATTGGCCGGAGTTGATGGGAGTTGATGGGATTGCGGGACCCACTACTGAACCCGTAGGAAGTACCTACGGTTTCAGTGGGGATGCTTTCCCCAAAAGCGGGTCCCACCTAACCAATCCCGTAGGTACTTCCTACGGGATCTATGCAAAACCCCCCTCCCATAAATACTCCAAAAATCACCCCATTTTTATAAATATTTTTCCAAAACACATTATTTATATAAAAGTCCCATCGACTTGCATGCTTTTATACGGTGTTTATTTTTTTATTTTATTTTTTTCCTTGAAATTATGTTCCAAATAGTATAACTATTTACTTATTTGATGGTCAAAAAACTAATTGAAGAGTAGTAAGTGTGACAAAGGAACATTTCTACAGTTTGGTAAAACTTATTTTTAATTTTTTTTATGCAACTCCTATTTATGCTTGATAAAGTTAGTTAGTACTTAGTATATTATTTTCAACTATTCACAATACGGTCCATGATACACTACATACATATTTATATAAATAAATTTAAATTGAATTTTACAGTTTTCTGCCTTAAATGTTGGTACTGTAAACTTTAATTTAGGGAAAATATATTTTTTAAATTCACCATTTTTTAGTATGCATTGATTTTTTTATATATAAGTTTTGATCGTGTTTAGTTATTATTTGAGAGAATTCACAAAAATACACTACACTCATTGTTAAAACAATGGGTGTATAATAAAAATTACTAACGTATACTGTCAAATAAACTAATAAAAATTGCCATGCTTGAAATTTCAAAAATCAAAGAAAACAACTCTAAATTTCAAAACGCAATCTTTCAAATAATTATTCAAATTCTAAACTTTTATTTTTCAATAAAAAAATCAATATTTATTATCTACGTACAAAAATATAGATTTTCGAAATATAATTTAATGAAGGAATGCATTAAATTACTACTCAAATTTTCTTACCGCCGTAAAAAGCGGTCATCAAAGGAGCTATCACTCAGTGTCAACAATGTTTACACCGCAAACACCACTGGAACACAATTGGATCGATGTTCAAGAACATTGGCTGTTGCTCGAGTTTCAACTAATTAACTATTCTGAGGATTAGATTTAATATGATAAAACTGAAAATAAAAGGACCTAAAATAATAATAATAATAATAATAATAATGCATATATAAATTCATTTTGCTGTAACTTTTGATTTCATTTACATTGGTAGGTGAAAAAAAAAGAATCGGAAGCAAATTATTATAGTTAAAAGAGGCAGTGGTAGACCAGAAGGCGAGAAAGCTGGAAACAGTAAGCCCGATGATCAGGGCTGCTTGACTCTGTAAAAATGGAACAAATAGAAAAGAAAAGACAGATTTTCTAAAGTTAGATTTATGATTTTATGGAGAATTTTGTTTTTTCTTGCATACAAATTTCTCATCATCCTCCTCGATTGCATATATCTCTACTTCTTCTACCACTTTTAGACCAGCAAAACCTACGCTGCTACCAAGTTTTTCTGGGGCATCCAACTTTAATTGTTTTATTTTCTATTCCTTTAATTATATACAAGTTCATATTTTTCTTCCTTTTTGGCTTTTTTGCCTTATTCGGTGGATAATTAAACATGAAAATGCTGTTTAATTTAATAAATGTTTGTAGCAGTGCAAAATCAAAATTTTATTTATTTTTTTTAAACAAAAGAATCTAATTTAAAGTGAATGTAATTATTTTTTATATTAAATTTCAGTAGCCCTTAGACCCACCACCTGATTCCGCCCCTAGTCAGTAGTTTCTAAATGTCGAAAATGAATCACTGTTTCGACCATGCAGTATGTGGTGGAATTGCATGTGAAACCATATAGCATAATGGTCATTATTATGGGGAACTGTAAACCCGGCCAATGGGTTAATTACACCAAAATAGATTAATACATGATTTTTCTCTCAAGAAAGTTTATTTTTAGGTGAGCTAAAATAAATATATACTAGTATATATCATTTTGAATGGAATTTAAATTTGCTACTTTCCCATGTCCGGCACTTTATACACGTAATTGGTAAATTTAAATTATATAGTCATGAACAATTTTTTATACAGATTACGGTTATTACCAAAGTTTTAATTTTGTTAAATAACATGAAAATTATATCTATTATTACAATAATTATTATTTCTGAAAAAAAATCCTATTTAAATACTTAATTCTTTTAACATTAGAGACTATAGATCCAGGGATATGTTTCAAGGTTTGGTAAAAATTTGATCTTTCTAATTTTAAAGTAGACTAGGTGGTCTTGTAGTATATAGATTTCTACCTTTTTTTTTTTTTAAATATCAATTATTGGTTAGCATTTGAGAAAGAAAAGTTTAACTAGTATACGGTACTGTACCAATATTAGAATATAATACTTAGGGGTGAGCAAAAAAATAAAAATATGGTTAATCACAAAATCTAACCGATTTTTATTGTTAACCGATTCGACAGTTAACCAGTTCATATATATATATATATATATTATATCTTTATTTTATTTTATTTTTTTTTAATTTACATAAAATAATACTTTAAAATATATCTAAATTATTTTTTATTTTTATATCTTAATTTTTTTTATTTTTTTATGAAATTTATATAATAGTTTAAACTAAATTTATATTATGTCATTCTCTTTAATTATATAGTAATATTTATATATAGTATCCGATTAATTTTTATATATGTTATTTTTTATCATATATTGGTATTTATATTTTACAGAATAGTATTTAATTACATATTCATATATTTTAGAGTTTATGTCATAACATTTAATATTATCCAAAATTTTATTTAACTTAAAATCAAACATAGTAATTTCAAATAAATATCAAATCTATTATATTATTAATATTAGCTATTGATTTATAAAATATGAATTTTGGCTAATAAATTATATTTGTTTCGTAATTTTTATATTAAATTACTTTATTTATTTGAATTTGAATTAAATTTGTCTAATTTTTTTATATAATTTTATATTATAAATTTTAATGATTAATCGAAAAATATTGATTAACCAAATCGAAAAATCGAAATCAATAGATTGGTTAATAGGATGTAACAGAATGCTTAGTGATTTTAAAAAATTAATATTAATAGATTGATTAATTTTTTTCTCATAAAATGGTTAACCGGTTCATGCTCATTCGTAATAATAATATTGCTTAGTGAAATATCCAAAATAATATTAATCCGCAAAATGATTATATACTTAATTTATAATGTATTGGGTTCATCCATGCGATTCGTTTCCTTTTCCGTTTTCATCATAATAATTGTTTTATTCGATTTAACTTATAAGAATGATATAAGAGGCTAAAATGAATAATATTTCATTTTCTTAAATAAGTAGATTAAATTGATTGATCTAGAAACTATTAATTAGTTTCATCTTCATTAGTGTTCTTTTTTTTAATAAAACATTTTTAATTGTTTATATTTTTAAGTTTTTAAAAAGGGTGTATGGATTTTAAAAGCACTTTTAATTGATAAAATAAGTTTATTTAAAAGTGAACAAATTTGAAATTTCGGGTACCAAAAAAACGATCAAGAACCGAACCGATTTTAAATTAACCAAATCGAAAATTAAGAGTTACGGTTTTTATTCTAAAAAATCGAAAGTTAACCGCTCTATATATATATTTTTATATCATATTGTAATTTTTAACATAAATTTTTGTGATGTGTACATATTATGATATATGAGTTTTTAAAAATACTATTATAATACATATTTTTAGTAAATAAATATTAAAAATATTTTTTTACAATTATCAATTCATTATATGTAAATAATTAGCACTTTATTGTTAGTTTCATATTTAATATATTATATTCTTATAATTAACTACATAATTTTTATTTTTTATGAATATTATATTTAATTTCTATTTTTTATTTTTAAAATATTTTTAACTATCAAAAGTAACATTACAAATTGTATAATTTATTAATTTATAGATTAAAATTTTTTAATGGTTAATTAATACATTGATTCAGAAAATTTTAGTTGAAAATCGAACTGATATAACATGTTAATTAAAACTAATAGATTAATCAGTAAAATTACTAATGTATTGTTTAATTGGTGTCTATTGTTTAGTTTATATCAAATATGCACTCAATAAGTATGAAGTTGTTTAGAGTGGAATTATAATATTATTATATTAATTAAAAAAAGTAGAAAAATCCATTGAAACGTGAAAGAGGGAAAGTTGGTATACTGCAGAAATTTGGTTTGGGTAGAAGATAATTATTGGAAATCCAATTATAAAAGAAATTGGGGAGTTTGTAATTATAATATGGTAGGTGCAGAAATAAAATAGGCTAAGAGCATATAAAAAATATATAGTAATAAATAATAATGAAGGTGGCATGTGAAAATGATAATTGAGGATGAGTATTACTTAAGAAGATAAGTATAATTGGGGAACTTTTGGATGGGGACACGTTCATGCTTCCATAACTATAACTTTAGACTCACATTTATTTAATTTAATAATAAAATTCACATACACACGTACACATTTCCTATTCGATCGAAATTCGGTGCCTTTATTAGCTGAACTCATTGTTTTTATTTTTTTAAAGAAAAATGGTGGTTCGTTTTATAAAATGGGACCCAGCTGATATTGTGTGGGACATGGGTCTTGTCTGTGTTCCTGGTTTTGTAGTAGACTCTTTAGCAATATTTTAAAAAACAGCTCGAAAATTGATTCGATCTATCAATTCGATCAAAAATTAATTAATTAGATTAAATTGATTTAAAAATTTTATTTTTTATTAAATATAATTATTTATAAAAAAATAAAAATATAATATATAAAATATATTGAAAATTTTGTTAATTAATAAATGTTAATATAAAAATATTAAAATCAATAAAGTTAATTGTGTTTTTAAAATTATTTATATGCTACTTGTTTACCAATTGCAACATGATGATACTTAATTAGTCAACATTAATTGTCGTTAGATGGTGCTTATCAATGTCTAATTGCAGCTCTATTAACATGCAATTTAAGCAATCAAAGCTTAATCTACTTGCTTACTAGATTTTCAATTACTAGAAACTAATTGTATATTCAAAGATTTCTATCGTTTCAAAATTTTCAATCATAAATATTACCAGTTCATTAGTTATAATTACTATGAAAGGATTTTTTCGATCTATATGTAATAAGCTCTTATATGTAATAATTAAAAAAAATTATATACTATTAGGATCAATCATAAAAAGATATTTGTGTTGATTCAATTATGCATTTAGATATGTATCATGAATGTTGTCTTTATATAATTTTTAAATATATATAATAATTTGTTATTGATTTAGTTAAAAGAACGCATTATAAGATCTTTAAATTTTATTTTTTTAATTATATCACTATATTTTTTGAAAATTTAGGATTTGGTTTCTTAAAATGCAAGTTTTTTGGTTGAACCAAAATTTGATCCGATTTATCTAGTTCCGATTCAATTCGATTTTTTTCGAGTCAATCTGAATTTTTACACTTTTCAATTTTTATGTTGAATCAATTTGAATTGCTTACCGAATTATGATTCAATCGTTTGAGTTAACCCGAGTTTAATAACCATGGTCGTGAGTGCTTTGATTCACGTAAACTTGAAATTTCCCTCCTCTTCTGTTTATATTTATATATTTACATTTATATATATCTAAATAATACATTATAAATACGTACCTTTTGCCCAAAGAACTTCTTAATTCGATAATTCAATAATTTATTCAACCCTTTATTTATTATATACAACTAATTTATTTTTATTTGAAATACAATTAAAAAGACTTTTGTGATGAAAACGGTTTAACTAGGAAAGCACATGATTGGAGGAAATTTTGATTTTTGTTTGAGCTAGATTTCTGGGGCAAATTTTTTGACTATTATTATTCGGCCTACTACTAATACTTATCATTAAGCTGCAACTCTGCTGACTTGACGTGCCGCACCTTTAACGGCATGTGAAATCACACGTGATAATGGTCTACCCATATGCAAATAGAATGTGAAGCCTACTGCAAAAATTTAATCTACCACTTTGCATTTTGAATATCAATCTATCTCTAATTATGATCTTTTTCACTTTTATACGCCAAATCAACAAGAAAAATCAATTAATTTCATATATATATATATATTGAGAATGTACGTTAATAATTACAAAAATATGAACAAAATAAGTAAAAAAAATAAAGAACACAAAAATTTAACGAGGTTCAATAATGTGCCTACGTTCTCAAAAGTGAAGCGATTATTTTTATTATTCCAAGAAAATCAATCTCATAGGTTACAAATTCAATAAATATATATATATATATATAATCACTTTATATAATTATAAAATTATACTGTATCATATTGTCTCAACCCACTTAAATCGTAGCCCGCATATTAACTACAAATCTCCTTCATTGGACATATGCTATCGCTCCGCTCCATTAGCTCATTGTGCTCTGCTCCAACATCCCTTAACTAGTATACGAACCATACCTAATAATATATATATATATATCATTTTATGCACTGTTATTCTGGATGGATATTAATTATGGCTCTTTTAGGATAAATAAATTATTTAAAATATTAAAGTATAACATGTCACGCAATCTAATTTTAATTAAAAAAATATAAATTATGACTCATAATGCTTTCAGTATATCATCCACCGGAAATTTATTTTATGCATGTGCATGATATTATGATGATATGAAAGATGCATGAAACGTTAAATGGTAATGAAGAGAACCCAAGTAGGTTTAATGAGTCCTAATCATCGATCTTATCTTTGGCTTCTTCTTCTTTTTTTAATAAAAGTAAAAAAAATTAACACTTTAATTATTATTATTATAAAGTATTATTAAGGTCCAAAAGGCTCGTGCAATCACTACTTTTGACCATTGACTGAGAGGCACGTGCACAGCATCTTTCCTACTCAAAAAATTCTCTTCCTCGGTGATTTCATCTTCGGTGGCGCACGTGCATTCTCTGTCCCCGACATATATTAACATAATCACGTCCTATAATGTTTTTTTTTAATTATTGCTTCATTTTCCTCGTTTTCTATTATATATTATATTTCTTCCTTTTGTTTTCATATGCACTGTTAACAAGATGTGAAAGTAAATGATTCTTGAAATCTTAATTAATTTGAATAATTTATGCTTATTAATTGGCCATTTCCTTTCGGTGTTAACTCAGACTATATTACCAAAATTAATCAACTCAGTCCTTGGCATAGTAATTTATTAAACTAACTTTTCGTAAAATAAATCAAGTATTGAAGAAGTATATAAATAGTAATTTTTAAATTTATAATTAGGGATGGCAGCGGATATAATTTTTTTGGATATCCATTTTATCCAATTTTTATATTACGAATTACAACAGTAAATAAATGAATTTGAAACGTATTTGCAAAATAATTTTACTACCCTCGATGAGTACATGTATAATTCATTATTGTATTGTTACTATCCAACTTTAGCTTTGGAGTACCCATTATACAAACACAACTATAAAAAATATAATTTTGTTTTTTGAAAAAGGTATTAATAAACGGATGCTGAGTGGTATATGTTGATGTTAGTCATCGAATTTAGAATGGATACGGATGGTGTAATACTTCATCTATTATTTTTTACTTGTAATTTTTGAATAAAATTTAAATTTTATTTGTCTGTCACTTTTAAAATTTTAATGTAATTTAATTTACTTTTTTAATTTCTTTTTCTTTTTCAATAAAATTATAAACAATTAAATTTAATAATTTAGTATTAATTACATAATTTAATATTAAATTTAAATCTATTTATTATTTATTAATTTTAATGAAAATAATAAAAGTGATGGATAAAAAAAAAATGGAGTGAGTATTAATCTTAAATGGATAGGAATATCTTAACTAATAAATGAATTTTTGTATGACGTATGGCAATTTTTGCAAATACTCTACTGATTGCTACCCTATTCATAACATACGTGTATAAATAATTGATTATAAAATAAACCATACTCTCTATTCCGTCAAATATCACTTTTTTAAAAAAAGAAAATCTGATCCACCTAAAATGTCATTCTATAAAATTAAGAAAAAATATTTATTAAATGTATTTTAAATTTGGTATTTTATTGATACTGACACTACATTAATATCTTCATTTTTTTTTGTTTTTATGTATTTTTCACTACAATACTTACTTTCATTAAATATAAAAAAGAGTATCATGGATTTTTTTAAATTACTTTTTGAAAAAATTGAGAAGAAAAAATAGCTTAATATGTTTGAAAGAGAAGAAAAGGACACTTGTCTTCTGTATTTATTTTTTGTAAAGAAAGGAAATATTTGGTGGTATTTTATAATCTGGGATGTATAGTATTATATTATTCAGGTAGTAGGCGGTTGAGGTCAAAATCTAGTGATTCTTAAAGTAGTTAGAGTGCAGCTAATTCCTTTCGAACTTGCTTAAATATTTATTAAGCATATGCTTTCATCTTACGTTTCAATTAAAATAATTTTCGTCTTGTATTTTACTGATATATATATATTTCTCTTGGTCAAGATTGATTTTCTAATCCTATAAATATTAGGGTCACGTATATACATAGAGAGGCCACCAATCAATATTTTTAAGCTTGAAAACATTTGCAAAGTTTCCACAATCTGCAAACTTAAATAATTTTCTAATGAATTTTCCCCACTGCAACAAATTTACCCCTTCACCATTCATATGCCGTCGAGCTGTTTCCTCAATGCTGCAGTAGAAATATAACAATGTTATGTCAGAACATGATATAGATAGAAAACAATCCATACTAATATTTAGCAGATGTTTTTTCAGTATACTGCTGATCAGATTTAAAGAATTGATATCAAATTTAATACCCTCTATTTCCATCTCCTTTCCTTGCTCTTCATGGGTTGTTATAGACTCATAGCTGCAAATGAAAAAGGAAAAAAACCAATACCATATGAAATTTTTATGTAATATGAGATGAATTCATACAAAATTAATAAATTATGCTAGTTTCTTTTTGTTTAATTTTCCTAGATAATAATATTTGATAATATAATAATGATTAAGTGCACTTATATTGTGTGAACGGATTTATTCTGGATCATTAAATGAAAAATAAAATATATAAAATTTTAATCATAAAATAAGTAATACTCGCTATGCACTTATATATATAAATTAATACTCTACACTCTACAGCATTGTATGTACTGCATAATTTATTTATATCATGCAGTAAAATGAAATTGAAAGCAATAAAATAAAAAGTAAAATTGATTTGAAGCTGGGAATTGAAGGTTCCTATTTCCGCTGCTAATGAGATTAAGATGTTTTTAAAATTTGAAAAAAGTGGCCCATAAAGCGACGAGATGAATTGTGAGCAATGGGGGCATTCGTAATCCAAAGATTGGCCCAGGCCTCACAGAGCAACACAATATCGCAAACCTGGCTCCAAAAACTTGTATTAATTTATATAGTATTTTATATAATACTATATTACACTGTAATATTTTATTCTGTGCTCAGTATACAATATGACACTATATTAGATTAATAAAATAAATAAAATAAAATTATTTATGTTGTTATTAATTTAAAAAAATTATAATTATAAAATACAAATTTTTATACATATATTAATTTTCAATTAAAAAATGCAAATAAATATTACTGTGAAAAATAAAAAGCAAAACGAAAATATGACATCATAATGACAAAATATATATAAGTTAGTAATTTTAAAACTTGATTAATTGAAATAATAATTTTTTAAGACACACTGTTCTAGTAATTTTTTTTTTCTAAATCCAAAATGAACAAAAAAAAATTGACCTGAAAAGATGCTGGATATAAAAGTGACACCTAAAATAAAAAAATAATAAAAATTTGCTTACCTATTTTATAATACGGTGTTTACTGTATTACATAAATGTAACGATACATTGTGTATTATGTTATTAAATGTATATGAGATAATGAAACTTATGGTATTCTCATATTAATTTTTAAAAAAAATTTTCAAACATAATATTTGTATTAACTTGTACTATATTATATTATTTCATGTGTAACATAGGAAAAGAAACCATATTACCATACCATATAAAGTTATAAACCAATTATATTTGAAAATTTTTAGCATCTTTCATATTTAACAGGTTCATCTCCAGTATTTTTTAGGTCAATTTTTTTTCTTCAATTTTATTTTCTATTTTGGATTAAAAAAACTAAAAAAAAAATCAGGCCAGTGATATACCATACTAAGTAATTGCATTATATTTCATTATATAATTGGTATTTTAGTTCATCAAATTTTTAAATTACTAATTTATACATACTTTTCACTGTAATGCCATATTTTGGTCTCTCTTTTTATTTTTTTGTTTTCACAGTAAAGTTTATTTGGATTTTTTTTTTTTGCAAAATATTAATGTATGTATCAAAAATCTTATTTTAAATCATGGTTTTTTTTTTCTCTAAATTAATAACAACACAAATAACTTAATTTTATATATTTTTATTTTTTTGAAAAATTAATATTGTATGATATTACACATCAAGTAAAATAAAATATTATAAACTAATATAATTTTATATTATACACTGTATATAGTAATAAAGGCTAAAATGTACACATTATTCTATATAGGCTAACACTATATAGACTAACGTTGTACAAACTTATATAATACAACAATTTAAAAGTTTCCGGAGGGTGACAGGTATGCTTGCTATTAAAAAAACAAAGCTAGTTTTTTTTTTAAACATTAAAAAGCTTTTTTTTTTCCGAATAATATAACAAAATTAATACATAAATGTTAATTATTAGGAATTAAATATTAATTACTATATAATAATTTTAATTAGATCTAAATTCTTAATTCATATTTAAATTACGATAAAAAAGTTAAGATAGTTATTTATCCCTTTTATTATAGATAATTATAAATATATGGGTTACTATGAGATAATTTATCTGTGGTTTAATTAAAATAATTTAATTTTATAAAAAAATATAATTATTGATAAAAATATCCTTTTAGTCCTTTCATTTTTTTATCTGTCACTTTTATTATTTTTATTAGAATTAAAAAATAATAATTAGATTTAAATTTAGTATTGAATTCCGAAAATTAAAACTAAATTATCAAATATAATTTATTTTAATTTTATTGAAAAAAAAATTATATTGAAAAAAAGAATTAAATTACATTGAAAGTTTAAAAGTGATAAATAAATAAAATTTAGATTTGATTAAAAAATGATAAATAAAAGATAACAAATGAAGTATATTTTTTAAAAAATTATTTAATTCTAATTATAAATAGAAAGGAATAAAATAAAAAAATATTTAATAAAATATATAATAAATAACAGTAAATATGTAAATTTATTTTTTAAAATTTTGAAAAAATATATTGAAAGTAAAATAAAATAAAATAAAATAAAATATTTTAAAATATAACGAAAAAAATATTGAATCGGTGTATTATTGCCCACACCGTGATTGGAATACCATGGAAAACTATTAAATTTAGAAATTTAATGTAGAAATTTTTAAATGAGAAAATTGTTCTTGATTTAGTCAGGTTAAATCAGGAGTTGACACTGTACGTCAGTTGAAAAAAATTGATTAACCTAAATAGCACTGCTACGGGTAGAAAAAGAAAAACACAGTAGAAATACTAATGATATTGTGCGTTTCTTGACAAAATAAACGGTGCCGTCAATCTAGAAAGTGGGAACCATACCGCTCAACTGTTGGAAGAGAGCTGGATGCATTAACATTTGTACCCTGAGATCACGTTTGGTTCACTCAATTGCACATATGATAGCATAAAATAATACAAACTAATACAAATATGATATTTAAAAGAATTTTTGAAAAATTAATGTGAGGATAATATAATATAGAACATGTCTCATTATTTCACATATATTGTATAAAATAATACACCACAAATTCTTGGATTTGTGTAATATGATAAATATCGTATTAATACTAAATACCATCCCACTATCATTATTGTTGCTGCCACCACCACCATCATTGCAGCTACTATTATTGCTGCCGTTACCACCATCGCCTCCACCACCATACTGCTGCCACCGCCATCGATACCACCACAACTACCGCCATCACCATCGCCCCTACCACCATATCTTCGCCACCATAATTGTCACGCTACTGCCGATACCACCACCATCATCATTGCTGTCGCCATCCCTGCCATCGCAGTCGATAACACCACAACCACTGCCGACATCACCACCTCGACCACCATATCGCTTGACACTACCACCACTATAACCATCACCATTGCTACCACCTTCGCTGCCGCCGCCACCACCACTACTACCATCACTATCGCAGCCACCACCGCCACCCCTGCCACCATCACCACACTCTCGCTACCACCACCACATCCCTCCACCTCCATCAGCATCATCACACCCTCGCCTCCTACATCACCACTGCTGGTTACATTATTACACTGCAAACGCTGCCACCGCCACCACCACCGTCGTCGTTGCCACCACACCCCCACACTACCTCTGCCACCGCCACCACACCATCATCACCACTACCACACCACCGCCACCATCACATCGTCGTCACTGTCACCACCACTCAGTCATCACCATAACCGCTACTGCCATCACCATCGCTGCAGCCACCGCCACACTGTCACCACTACCATTATCACATTATAACAAAATCTTCAAACTTATAATACTGAATGTATAAGCTAATAGTTATTATATAAAAATTATATTATAATTGATAAATTCTTTCATTTTTTGCTCAAATATTTCGTCAAATTCGTCGTTTAGATTTTTTTTATTTTTTTATCTAATTTTAATTTTAGAAATGCCGATCTTTCTAATAATATATATTCATTTCTCATTATTTTTTATTTTTTAATAAAAAATTGATGTATTAAAATTTATATTTTATAATTATAAATTTTTATCTAAATTAGTTACAATAAAATTAATTTAATTGTATCTATTTTTAATTTTTTTTAAAAATAATATATTACGATATTATGCACCAAATACAATATATAATAGTAGAGGATAATATAATTTTGTATTAAATATTGTATAATACTATACATGCTAATACCATACAAGCTAATATTATACATGTTAATACTATACATGCTAATACAATACAGTGAACCAAACGTGCTCTGACGATACATTTTTTTTTTGGCAAAGATATACATGTGGTTTATATATGTGATTTATCTAAGTTTGACAAAACTTATAATAACAGATTTTTTTAATTAATAAAAATTATATTTCACAAATTTATATTTCAAAAATTAAATAATTATTTGATAAATAAAATTTAAAATTATTTATAAATTTAAAAATAATTTATCATCTTATGATATGATTAAAAATAATTTTTTATAATAAATATTTCAATTATTATTTTATAATTTTTTTTATTTATCTTGGCTCAACAATGAATATTTATTCTACTATTTTTTTTTATATTAGGTATAATTATTATTATAAAATAAAATAAGATATATTTTTATCTTAAAAAAATTAAAACAACTACACTTAAAAGTTAAAATTCAGTTTTTTTTGAAAAACTTCAATTTTTAATTTTTTTTAATAGCAGATTTTTTCACTTTTTACAAAATTAATTTTTTAAAAATTAAAATTTATCAAATATATATTTTTATCCCATAATTAGCTTTTTTATGATTAAAAATCCTCTATAATACCGACCGTTGAATCCAAAGCTGGTATAAATATCCAACTTTATTTAATATAGTCCATATGCGTTAAAAAGAAAAAAAAAAAATTCCATATACGTAATTTCCTTTAAAAAAACGTCAATGTCCTATAACGTCAATATCCATTCAAATTCCAATTCTAAAATCAGTCTACCCAGAAATATTTCTTCTTCTATGCACCAAAAAAAAAAAAAAAGCATTAGTTGTTTAGTAGATATTATTATGGGCCATTTTTTATATGTTGAATCCTATATTATAAGATTTTTAAAATTTATAATGTATACTAAAAGTATTATATGTAAAAATTATGTATTTTATTGCGCAGATTAATACTATTTAAATTGTTAAATATTTTTGAAAAAAAGGAGTAATTTTTCCGGTTAAGAGTTCATGTGCTGAGTATGCTAATCCAAATTGAAAGGATGAGAGAAAGAAAAAGATTTCTGGAGGAAATTTAAACAGAATGATTGAGAATAGACTAGAGACAATGAAAATGACTTGTACAAATCACAAAAGTCCAAGTATGGTCGTCCTACTCCTCATTATACAAAATTAATTTACATTAAGTTCCTCAATGAAAATTCCTAAAATGTGTTAGGAAATAACTTTTCAACCTTTCCTTTTCCTTTCATCGATAATTTCACTCGGGCTTTATCCTTTAACACAGTTTAGATTTCTTGACCATGAAACCATTCTGATCGAGTCATTTTGTTTGATGGGGATTTGTCCTTAATTTGGTTAATCATCAAGCTTAATACTTCGTTTTGTGGGTTGTTAATTGAGGTCAAGAATTCAATGGATAATCAGGTGGAGAAGGTTTATGTTGTTCTTGGGAATGATATAAAAGAAGGCTTCAAGACTTTGGATTGGACTCTTAGGAAATGGAAACCAAATCCAATCGCCATAGTCATTCTCCATTTTAATTATAATACCATTTCCAAGGATTTTGTTTATACCCCATGTAAGTTTTTTTTTTTTAATTATTATCAGAATCTATATTTTTGAATCTTTTTGGCTAGAACACAAATGGGTTTGTATGGTTTCAGTTGGGAAGCTGCCTGCAAGCTCAGTGAGCGAAGAGAAGCTGCAAGTTCTAAGGAAGTATGAGAAAGAGAAGATAGAAAAGTTGCTTTCCAAGTATATAGCTTTCTGTGGAAAGGTAAAAGCTTTGATTTGATTCGGTTTTCTGGAATTCAATTCCAACAATTTGTTGAATAGTTGTTTGTGTAATATTTAGGTAGAAGCTGAAATCATGAAAGTTGAGAAATCTGATGAACTCATTCATGAAGTCATCGTAGAATTAATTTCAAGGCACAAGATAGCTAAATTGGTCATGGGATTTGCATTCTTGAGGTGTACTTCATGGTATGGTGTTCATCTTCTCTTGATTTATACCTAATAATTCTTTATTTTAACCTAATTTCTTAGATTGGTTTCTCCATAGGAGATCAAAGAATGCAATCAGTGGAGCATTCTACATCCATCAGCATAAACCGAATTTCTGCGAATTTTTCATAATATGTGGAGGGAAATTATGCCTTGAAGAAGAAACAATGGAGGAGGGTGTTCAAGGACTAACTATTGCAAAATGGGGAAATATAAAAAATTGGGTTGGAAAGATATTTAATGAGCAAGGAAGAAGCTTTAAGAGTCTATCTGCATCATCCAAAGGCCTTGATTCTCTCAAGAATCAGTGGGAGAATTGTTTTCAAGAGATACAGAATTATTATGAACATTTGCTGTCTGTGAATTTGGATGAAGAAATTTGCGAGGAAGAGAATGATGCTTTGCCTCTACCACCTGATTCTCCCATGGTAAGCACATAATTATCACAGATTTTTAAATATTTTCTGCAGGTTGTGTTCACAAATCTTGATTCCAGATGTTAATTTCAAGCTCCCATGGTCCACTTAGCTTTAGTAAATTTGAATATGTTGCCTTAAATCTTTCTTTATTAATTAGTAATTCATGGTTTAGGTTCAGTTAGTCCACTTTAGCTGCCCAAGTTTTCTTCCTTATCCTTCTTTTTGACTCTACAGGCTTGTCATGATACTGTTGGAAGTTTCTTGGTAATAGGGGTGAATGTTTGGGTGCTAGTTTGCTAATGGTACTATCTTAGGTTGTCTCTATTCTATCCACAGATTTTTGTATTCTTCTTTTTTTGTCCTTAAAGTTTTCCCATCCCAGTTTTCCTGTACTGAAAATTGTAAATGTGATAGTAGTAATTATTATAATGTATTAGTAATAGTAATGGTTAGATCTTGTGACAAGACAGACTGAGGAAGCAAAGAAGGAAATTATGAGAAGTAGAATAGATGATGCCCGGAAAATAATCCAGTTGAAGAATGAAGAGGCTAAGACCAATGCAGAAAGGTCTGCAAAAGCTGCATGGGCAATCAGTTTATGCAATAACAAGGTAATTGAAGCTTTTCCTTTTCTAGTTACTTTTGGTTTAGTTGCTCACCGAAAAGGGAACGGTTCATATTCTTTTACAGGTTGAGGAACTTGAAGCTAATATAAAAGAAGAAGTTGCAAATCGAGTAGAGATAAAGAAAAGATTGGATTTTGAGAAAGATCAAATTCAAGAAATCACATATGATATTGCAGAGAAAAGAAACAGGCTAAATTCTCTTGCTGAACTCCAATCAGAGCTCTCAAACAAGTTCCAATTATCAACTTTGGCAAGATCACATGGGGAGACCCAATTAGAAAAGGCAGTCATTGCAAGAGCTGAAATGGTGAGGGAGATTGAGGAACTGCGTCGGCAAAGAGATGTTCTTCAACGCAGAATCGAGTTTTGTAAAGAAAAAGATGCAATTGGAATGGTATCAAAGTTTAATAAGTTAAGTTGTGGTTATAGGGAATTCAGTGCAGAGGATATTAGATTGGCTACTGATGGTTTTTCAGAGAGTCTGAGATTGAAATTTGGCTGCGATTGGACAAATGTATATCGAGGACGTATCAATAATTCAACCGTTGCAATCAAAATGCTGGACTCCAAAAATGGATTGTCTCAAGAAGATTTTCTCACTAAGGTAATACTATGAGTCCATTTTTCGACTGAAGAAAGGTTATCGTTATATCTTGTAAACTGAAACTGAACTTTGAAATGCAGATGAAGTTCCTCAGCAGCATTAGACACCCACATTTAGTTGCCATAGTTGGCTTCTGCTCTGAACAGAGGTGCATCATTTTTGAATACATGCACAACGGAAGCCTAAGGGATAGTTTATTTTCTTCTCAAAGAATCCGTAGAAAAAGAAATGCGGACGTCCGATGGCCCGATAGAGTCCGAATAGCCCATGAGGTATGTTCGGGCCTGATCTACCTGCACTCTGCTAAGCCTAGGCCCATCGTTCATGGCCACTTGACAGCATCTCGTATCTTCTTAGACCGCAATCTCGTTGCGAAGATAAATGGATTGGGGCTTATTCCAAACTACGACAGAGGTACCGATGTTCGGCCAGATATTCGGGCTTTTGGAGTTCTTTTGCTGCATCTTCTGACAGGAACAAATTGGGCTGGACTTGGTGAAGAGTCCATGAAAATGGATCGAACGGCTCTGGCTGGGGTTTTGGATGAGATGGCAGGAAATTGGCCATTAGATTTGGCTGAGGAACTTGTTGGGATAGCAATGAAATGCATCAACTCAGGGCCCAATGCATATTTCAGTCTGGCAAAAGTAATGGAAGAGCTTGATGAGGTAAAGCAAAAGAGTAGTGAGATAGTTGGTAAAGGTGGGTGTGAGGCTGCCGTTAAAGAAAGTATTCATAAAGAACAATCAAGTGAAGTACCTGGCATTTTCCTTTGCCCTATATTTCAGGCAAGTTCTATCCCACCTCTGTGAAATTCAATAGATTAATCACATTCACAACTATATAAAAATTATTATAGTAATGCATGTAATGATGGATGCAGGATGTTATGAAAGATCCACATGTAGCAGCCGATGGATTTTCTTATGAGTTAGAAGCCATAGAAGAATGGTTAAGGATGGGACGTGAAACTTCTCCCATGACTAACTTGAGGCTTAACCACACTGTTCTTACCCCTAATCACACCCTTCGTTCCCTTATCCACGATTGGCATAACAGACAATCCACTGCAACTGCATAAATTATGAGAATCTGCTTACTCCATACCCTTCAAATCCTCATAATAAACACCATAATTCTTTCTTTCTGTTTAACATGCAAAAAGCAGGATAGTTTTTCACTGCTCTAGATCTGATTAAGATTCCATCCCTATCAACAGAGTTTCACACCAGTTTCTCTGGATCAAGTATGAGTTGTTTTCATTCAAGTTTCAAGTAGGTGAGCTAAACTTGTAATTATTATTGAATCGAGTGATGCAACAAGATTTGAAAAGCATGGGAAAAACTTTTTTTTTTTCGGTTAGTAGAACTAATGATTGAAGTTCAAATTTACCAAACTTAGAAATTCAGATTCCTAAAATGAAACAAGAAACCTAAAATAATAACAGTGCAAAACTTACCAACTTAATGCTCTGGCACCTTTTGTGCATACTGAATGAAGAAGCATCATGTACAGACAATTGGAATGCCACCAGCTCTATGCAATTACGATTCCACAAATCGGTCTTGGCTAGCTAGCATACACTGAACTTTCCAGTTTACAATGCTTTCAACTTTTTGACCGTCAAATCACGTAACGGTCCATGAATAGAATGGTCAAAACACTATGAATAGAGAATGACGATAAATTTTCTCCACAAATCTATCTGATGTGCAACAAAAATGGTTCCCTTTAAAAGAATTTTGACCATTGACATAATATGAATTCAACCATTTCCTTCCATTACAAAATAATGCAATGTCACTAGTTTAGTGATGTATGAATTTTATCAGTTTCGTGTAGTCAAAGGTACAGAATATTAATACTGTGTGTAAGCTGCATCATCCATAAATTTTTTGGCCCCAATCTAAGAGATAATTTCCTGTCCTAGGAACTTCACAAGCACATGCAGCAGTCTACAAAAGGTCAAGAAACAAAACATTTTCTCAAATAAAATATAAAATTATATACATAAAAATCTTGAACAACAGAAAAACAATGGGGAAACTTTACTTGGGAGGCCATAGTCTGCATGTAAAGATGGATCGGTAGCCAATTCTTCAGGATGGGACCATATATACACTCCTCTTTCTTGCCGGGTACCAGGGACAGTGTTATCCAGCACAAATGCTAAGAACAGAGTGACCACCATGTTCAAGGACATAAGCGCATTTATTGCAAAATCAAACTGATGCAAAAAATGGGAAATCAAACTATTAATACTGATGAGGAAGAAGAGAAAACAAAACTGCATATGCAAGATTGGATTAAAAAAGAAAAGAAAATATTATATAAATCACATTGCATTTGCATACTGATCAGAAATGAAATTGGAACATTGGCATACTTGTTTGCTGCTGGTGTGGATTGGTCCATTTGATGCTGCCGCATAGGGGACAAAATAGCTTGGTAGTATCAAGCTAGATTCGGGTTCATACTGCTGAAAATAGGCAGGAACTGACATACCAAGGAACAATGAAACGCCAACTATCACAATATTTCTAAAGCTTGCTGTTTGACTGTACTGCAAAGTCGACAGACCTAGTGCCACAATAAGGCTCCACATGAAGCAAAGTATGGAAGCAGCTAACGCCAATGGTATGGACGCAAGAATTGCACCTACTTTGCCTATTAAAGAAAAGGTTGAGAAATTATTACTTGCCACATGGAAAGTGATCAAGAACATGACATAATGCTTCTAAGAGATATTTAAATCCCAAGCAATCTGCCATTTCAGTATTTATGGAGATTTCACATGGTATCAAATCATGCTAAGCAGTCACAGTAATTAAGTTTATTAGTTTAGACAAGCAAATATATTGGCAGACTCGTAAATGTATGCAGGGCCCTCGAATTGTATGTGCATATGCAGAAGTTTCCCCTAACTCTTAAGAAGAAAAATTTTAATTCCCATTGCAAATTCAGTTTACACCCTAATTAAACATGTAACAACTCATTAGTCGAGCACTCATTTCCAGATCTAGCCTTCTTTCCAGACCATTCAAAAGATGATATACTGGGAATAATTTTTACATAAAACCTTGGGTAATTCAAACATAAATCAGAAGTTACTCAATCTTGCTTATGTTTGGATAAAAAAGTTTTGTTGAGAATAAAAAAGTTAGTAAATAGGTGCAGCTTTTAGCTACAGGATGATGTTTTTTAATTTCTTTTATTAAAAATAATACTATTTACTTGAAATTTTTAATTCTTTTATGCTGTTTGTGTTGAGTTTTCTTAAGAAAAAGAATTAACAACTATAATCAATCATCAAATTCTCTACAGATATCAAATTACAATTATAGAATACTGAATGTGTGCGTTTTTGTGTGTGGTTGTGTGCATGAAAACAATACCAAGTGTGTGGTTGTGTACATGTAAAATTACAAATGATATAATCTATTCAAAAAAAAAAAAATTACAATGATAATACTAAATGTGTGTGTTCGTGTGTGTTTACAAAATACAATCGACTATTTGGTTTAATTTATTTTAAAAGAAAATGAAACCAGAGTACAAGCTCTCATTTTCTCAATAACTAAACTGAACCAAATGGTCCAACACAGTTTGGCTTAGCCAGATTTACAGTTTGCACACGATAGTGAACAATTCCTACTTAGAATGATTCAAATTTCAGTCAATGGAAAGAAACAAATATCTTGGAGAAGTAGTTCAAGAAGTTTACCTAAAAATGAGGAAATGATCAATAAAACTGCTCCAAGGACAACAGCCCTCCTATTACCCACCTTTGTTACATTGATGGTATGCATATTTTCTGTCAAGGTGGTTGAACCAGTGCCTGTACCCCAAAGACCAGCCAGTATACTACATAAACCCTCCAATGCAATTCCTCTGCTGACAATTCCTGGGGTTGGAGGCTTTGAACTAACTAGCAAGGATGTGGAGTGATACGTTCCAACCTGCAGCATTGCACATTTGCATCAGTGTCACTATTATACCTTGGTTATTCAATCCACTCATGGTCATTAAACCTATCACTGGATTTGACATGGTGGTCGAATTTCAATTTATATCAACAAAATCTCTCAACTTGAATTCATTTCCATGAGGTCACCAGAGGCAAATTCTTTTCTAAGAGTTAGCCAATTTATGATGAAGTGACAAATGTCCTATGACTTTGTTAACTGTAGAGATTTAGCAGACCAAAGAATTTTTTACATGAATATTATGCATCGATATTTCAACCATAATTTAGCAGTAATAACCTTATAGAAATGAAAATTAAATTTGAGTATTTTGATGATGCAAATTAAAACGATAGAAAATGAAGTTACAGAAGCACATTTGAAACTTTTGAACAATAGGGACTATAATGAAAAACCTGAGGATAAATGAAAATAGAGAGAAAAAAGACAAGAAATTAATTTGTTTTAGTAAAACAAAGGAGCTTGTTGCTGTCAGTCCATATGTGACAGAAACAACTTACTGAATCCACTGATGCCACCAGTGACACAATTATCATGATCAAGGAAGTCCTTAGATGGAAGATGGGAACACCCCATTGCAGAGGGTAGGGAATCCTGACCCATGCAGAAGTTCTCCATGCATTAGAAACATCGGTCCTGCAATGCTGCATTGTATATGCATGCTTTCTACATCCATCGATTAAAATATTTGAAATGGGTATGTCACTGCTGCATCCATTATAATTATATGCTCCACCAGCTGTCAGAAAGAAGGCATATGTCCATATAATCATTACACTCAGGGGGACCTGTGACCAATAAATTTCAGCAAGATTAACCAAATGACTACAGCAGCCTTTTGTGCTACTGTTTTGATGAATAGGAACATACCCAGTTCATAGATTGATATTCGGAAAGAAACATACCGCATAAATTCGGAATAAGCGATGTCCAAATATTGATATTCCTCGAAGGTACTAAATAAGGGAAAACAAAGACACATTGTTAGAGAAGATATCTTTGAAATAGTTGAATGGACTTGGGTGACAAATGTTTACTGAATTAGCATGAATATGTTTTAAACAAGAATAGAACTATTTTATGCATGTAGTCATTAAAATAAACAATCTTTATACGGTCAAATTGATTAATCTTCAGGGATTATCACTTACCAGAGTAAATACAAGAACCAACAGAATCAAAGGAATGCTAATTTCCACACAACTACCAGCTTGTGGAAAACCATAGCTAAAAAATGCTAAACCTACTGCAGCAACAGTTGGGGCAACCACAACAGGATTTATCAATCTGCAAGACATTTGTGGCAATGATTTGTTCAGTTTCATCGGATCAAACAACAAAATTAGGAACAAGTATATTTAACAAATGTTAAAAAACATATGTCCATGTTCTTTGATACTGTAGCATTTTCCCATTTAGCATCCATAAACATTATTATGGATTAAGAAAAACAGTAATATATTCTCTGGCTCCGCATTATACAGCTAGACTTAATTTAGAAGAGCAATTATAAGCAATAGGCATCAAGACAGCGGTTTATGACAAAAATGTCTAGCTTGAATGTAATGAATAAAAGAAAAGGCATTAATATCGCTGACAAGCACATGAACAAGGGATATAAATCAGAGTGTCTTCACTTACCTTAGAATGAGGGACATTAAACCAGTGAATCCTAAGATGCTTTGGAATATTGAACCAACAATTATGGCCCCTTGGAGCTCCCTCATAATATGTCTGAATTTCTGCAGTTAAAATACTCATGAAGTAACTGAAAGATTAAAGCAGTCCAGAAAAGGAAAAGTACAATAAGATTATCATGGACAGCAAATCTCCCTAATGCTTGAAACAGGCAAAAGAATAATCACCAGAGTTTTCAGCAATCTGATTTAATCAGTGGTTACACATTGTAGATTATCCTCAATCTTTAGGAGCAAGTGAAAGAAAAAAGTAGTATCAAAAAGGTTTAGGATTTTGAAATGCATTTGTGTTAAAGCTAAACAAGCTTAAAACTGAAAATGTATCAGTTCAATTTTTTTCCTCATGATGAACTTACATGTTCAGAGAGGTTCCGATATTCCTTTGCATTCATGATAACTAATGCTGGTGCTAAATACACAAATGAACTCCCTTGAACTAATGGAAGTCTGGTGCCAAAATAGGAATGTAGTATTGTTGTTATGCCAGAGATGAGCAACATTGTAGAAATCACTGTGGCAATATCTTTCTGTCATAATTTATGCAAAGAATGGAATATCAATAATAAAGCTCTGTCAAATCCCTTCTTGAAATGCATAAAACATTAAGATATTGTTGAGAATCAATGCTTACGTCCGTTCCTCCCATGGCTGGCACAATGATCAAGGGGATGAAAATCAATGAGCCAGCCATTGACAAGTAGTGTTGCAAGGCGTAATACATAAGTGGCACTACAAAAAAACAAAATGTAAGGATCAGATGTAACTAATGATTCTAGAGAACTCATGATAACCCAAAAAAGAAGATCACACAATATGACAGAAGAATCCTATAATCCAGGAAAATTTACTAGAATATGCAGCTTTACAGCCTCTCTTGACTTTGAAGAAACAAACCCTCCATTGAAATCTAACTAAAATTTGGGTCTTCATAACCAACCAAAAATGATATTTCCTACAACTTAAGGCGAAAATATGAAGGTCAAAGTCAAAAGAGAAATATGTTAAGACTTGGCAACTTTTAAATGCCTAGAAGCATGGTTATGCTTACGCTGGTCAGGAAATTGATGTAACCACTGTCAAAACAACGATTTATGTTGCACATTGAGAAACCTAGTAGTATTGTCCGTCAGACATATTATTCACATGCTATATTTTGCAAAAGTTCTCAAGTAGAGAGCACTGATAAACATGACAGTCAAAGTCACAAGACCGAGCAAGCCAATCCTTGATTGTCTCGTACATGAAGGTGACATCCTCCCACTGATATTCGTCCTCCGTGACAATTTTCCTCTCATCCATTTATTTGTAGATGATGACCTTTAGACTGCGTTCCTCACAGTCTGACAGAAAAAGACCCGCTGAATTTTAGAATGGTTTCATTCTTGAAGACAAATGAGGAATTCACAACTTAATAGCTCTTTCAAGTTCTACTTATATTAACATCTGATCTTGGTCAATTAGCAAATTCAGTTTCTAAATTTACAGTCATATCATGATTTTTTCCAGCTTCCTTGTCCGTTGTACACTAGCAAAACAGTATTTCACGTATCAGGAAGGCTAATAAAACATTTGTTTCATTCCATAAACAAAATACTTGTCACTAACACATAAGTGAAATCAAAGAAGAAAAGAATCCATTAGAAAAGGAAATAATGATAAGAGAACTAAAATAGATAAAGGAAGAGAGAAAAAATACTAACCCAAACCAGGATCATCTTTCAAACCAATTCTCATTCCACTCAGTCTGTGCCGCCCTCCACCAGCAGTTTCCTCCCCACCAGGATACATCTCAATTCCAATATTACTTGAAGCATTCTCTTCTTCTTTTTTTGGCTCTGAAGCCGGAGCAACTAAAGGAATCTCATTTCCAGTCCCATTTGCATTCCCATTTCTAACTCCATCTCCATTTCTATTTAACTCAGTTTTCTTTTCCTCATCCTTAACTCCTACAACAGATTCACGTCCAATCTTCCTCTTCTTTTTCTCATCTCTCAATCCAAAAAGCCTCTCATTTCCATTCCTGAACCAATTACCTGACCTAGATGCAGGACCCAAATCCGGTTCAATTTCTGATCCTCTATCAGGCCTGGTTCGTCCCAAAACCGGATCGATCTCGATTTTTGGTGAAGACCCACCATTCTTGTGGGGGTCAATACCTTTCTCCAAATCAATTCCAGTGCTGGAATCAACTCTGCCGCTGTTGCTTGTAGCTGTTTCACTAGAGAAAGTGGAGACAAAACCCGTCCTCTTGGCCCAAGATCTCAGCTCTCTTGGATTATGATCAGTTCTAGGTACAAAAGGTTCGATCTTTGGCAGCATAGAGCTTAGTTTCGTGCTAATGCTACTTCTTTCTTTTCGTGGCTGTGCCTTGCCCGCAGCATTTGAGCTCGACCTTGTTTCCATTGAAGCTTTTTCTCAAATGAGTAATGATTGTACAAGAAAATAAACCCAAAACTGGAGTAGAAAAAAATTAAAAAAAAAAAAGGAAAAGTAGTAAGAAACTAAAAAGAGAGAGAAAACTATAGAGTAGAAGGAAAGAAAAGAAAGAATTGGTAAGAGATAGGCATCGACGAGGAGATTAATTAGCAAAAAGAAAAAAAATGGTTATGTCTGTAATTGGAATTTTTGGAAGTTCAACATTTGGGTAAGTAGAGTGAGTGAAGTGTAAACTGAAGGCAGCAGCTTTGGTTTTTCTAGCAAAACAGCTCCCCAGTTGCTATCTATCTCATGTTGCTTTCAGACGGCATGAATTTACTGTCATGCCCCCGTACCGGCCGTTGAGGAAACTGCCAGTGGGACTCATCAAATGTGGAAGAAGAAAAAAAGCCATAGGAATTTTTGGTTTTTCTTTCTTTTCCCCTTTTTATTAATATTTGTTCTTATAATTTCAATTAAAAAGCTAAAAAGTTCCCTTTTAATTGAAGTTTATGGCTTATAGTGATAATGGCTAGTCATCATCCCATTTTGATGTCTTGCAATTGAAGTTTCTTCCTGCTTTGACATCAACCTTATCCTGGGGATTTCTTTTTGAAGGTCAGGGAAGATGTTTGAAATTCAAATTTCCAAAACTAATAAAAAAACAAATTATTTAAAAAATTAAGCAGTCATATTTTTATCGCTAATATATTTGTAAATATCAAAAGTGTTTATTTTTCTTTTCATTAAAATTATAGTAAAATTTGTTAATTACTCTAAATTTTTACTAATTTGTTCATCAAGAAAAGAGATAATTAATTGGCAAATTGATTATAAGAAATGAATTTTAAATATTAATTATATTTTAAAAATTGAATAATTTATTGTTAAAATTAATATGTTAAGAGATATATAATTTTTTAAATAAAACTAATTACTCATTTTATTTTTTTATCTGTCATTTTTACTGTTTTTATTAAAATTAAGAAATAATAAATACATTTAAATTTAGTATTAAATTATATAGTTAAAACTAAATTATCAAATTTAATTAATTTTAATATTATTAAAAAAATTAGAAAAATAAATTAAATTATATTAAAAATTTATAAATAATATATAAATAAAATTTATAAATCTAATTAATTTTAATATCATTAAAAAAATTAGAAAAATAAATTAAATTATACTAAAAATTTAAAATAATATATAAATAAAATTTATATTTTACATGAGTACCAAATACACATAGCATCTAAGCCATTAGATATTATTTTTTATAATCCAAAGGATCACATATAGTGCATATTTAGTATGTGTGCATATTCGATTAGTATGGGTCGAGTTCACTGTTTACATGCTGATCTTTTATTATAATAATAACATAAATTCACTTTCTCTTTTTATTTATTTTAAATTATAATAAACTTTCTCTTTTAAGCTATAATTAATTACTTAACTCTTTAATTTATTATTGGTTAATATTTATTATTATCAATAAATATTAAATAATATTTCATGCTTTTCACATACAGGATAAATTATGCTCTATTTGTTATCTTTTACGTGTTACTTTTGAATAAAATTTAAATTATATTTATGTATCACTTTTAAACTTTTAATATAATTTAATATTATTTTTCAATTTATTTTTTTTTCAGTAAAATTAAAATTAATTAGATTTGATAATTTAATTTTAATTACGTAATTTAATACTAAATTTAAGTATATTTATTATTCTCTCCATTTTTTTATCTATCACTTTTATTATTTTTACTAAGATTAATAAATAATAAATAGATTTAAATTTAGTATTAAATTACGTGATTAAAATTAAATTATTAAATCTAATTAGTTATAAATATACTGAAAAGTGATATATAAATAGAATTTGAATTTTAATCAAAATTGACAGATAAAAAAGAACAAATAGAGTATTTTTTTAATTCTAATAAAAAAATAAAAGTGACAGATAAAAAGACGGAGTCAGTACTATTTTAAAAATATTAACTGTAATTTTTTCATTTTAATAATTAAAAAAAAGCGTTTATATATATGGGAGGAAGGGGTACTTTATTAAATGAACTTCTTATGGTTTTGTTTTGGAAAAATATAAATGTAGTGCGAAGAATATACTAAGATAATGGGGATAATAATTAATGGGTGGAAAACTAGGGAAGAAGTTAATGGTCCCTTAACTTTAAACTAATTAATTAGGTGAAGATTATCATTTTGTCTTTTTTTAGATTAATTACACTAAAAGCTTTTTTATTAGAGTAATGGAAGGATTAGTTTTTATAATAAAAATTTAAAATTTATAAATTTACCAGTCTTAAGCTTCGGATTTGGTAGTGGGTCAGCTTAATTAGTTTCAGAATCACATAATTAAAAGGTTATGGAATTAGGTACCGCTATGATATTCAACCATATTTATATATCTCTTATAAAGATCTAAAAAAATTAATAAAAAAATAAAAAGGAAAACTAAAATGTGTTGAAAAAAATTGATGAAATTTATAATTTATTTTTGTTTCTAAGAATAATAGAATATGGTTGATTAATGTAATGGGTTTTCAAAGTCTAAAATCGAATAGAATTCTATTCGTATTTTACATCAGTTGTGAATTTTTACGAATATAAAATTATTATTATTTTATGAAAAACGATTACAAAAATCAAGTTTGTTTTGGTTTAAAATAATATTAATACTAATAGTAATTTGTTTGACTTTAACAATTAATTTGGAATGATTGGCGTCCTTATTAGCCT
This sequence comes from Excoecaria agallocha, assembly GCA_037975025.1. Lineage (NCBI taxonomy): Eukaryota > Viridiplantae > Streptophyta > Magnoliopsida > Malpighiales > Euphorbiaceae > Excoecaria > Excoecaria agallocha. Next base: position 118,358,130 of record CM075807.1, on the reverse strand, counting down.
AATAAGCAGACGAAATTTTAACCTACCAAAATATAATATTCAACCTATAAAAATTGCAAACAAATTGAGAAAGTTATTCGAAAATTCAACATTATAAATATTATGAAGTTACAACAAAATTAAAGTTTACCAAAATATCACTGAATACAGTGACTAAGGTTGCAAAGTAATACTTGTATTTAGAACTTCAAATAAAGTCAAATATCTCATACATATTTTTTAATATTATTTTAAATAACAAATTTAAATCAATTATATAATAATAAAATTGATCTTGGATAGAAAAAAATACATATAAAAAGCGAATATATACTGTTTTTAATATTTTATGAATAAATTTAACCACGATATCCTATATTTAATTGAATGATTCGGTATTAGGATTTTAGAGCTTGATAAATTGAAAAGGTTACTTCGTGGGAAGGAAAACCAAAAGGCTAATCTGTCTCAGCAATCATGATTATCATTAACATTTCCCTTAAGTCAGTGGGAAGCATGACGATCAATGTTGGTAATTATTCATAGTGGATGCCAAATGGTCTTTGACAGACAAATTAGACAATTCGGAAACGAAATATGGTATGTTATTGAGTTGGGTTATCATCATCTAAAGTGAAGAAAAAGGTTTGTCTTGCATTTGGTAAAAATCATAATGCCTTAAATTTTGGTTTATGGAGAGTCTTGTAATTAATTGATTAATCTCCACAGACATCAATTCAATAAATTCGATCTACGGCTTCATCATTAATTTCGTGAAAATGAACGAAGGATCAATCATACCATCCTGAATCCCAGTGGACCCCAATCTAATTAATCACCCGCATATTGAAATTCCAAATTAACCCATCAAAGAGAAAATATTCCAACTTAGAAAAATGATTCTCTCGACTTTCTCGCTCTATAATTACAACTCCTCATTTATTAATACATCACATTAAAATTACAAAAGCCTTGCATATCCTCCTCTTTTTTTATCTGAAGTCTTACAAGTATTATGAGCCCAAATATGGCTGTCCACCCTCCTCCAAGAAGCAATTGTCTTGGTGGTTCATCTAAGGGTCCAAGCCAGTAATCCAACTCAAACCCGAAAGGAGACACAAGCCTACCTTTTTAATGTTTATCATGTCTGATCTACGTATTTTCTTAGCAAAAGTAAGTTCGATTGGATATAACTAATTGAAAGTCGATGTTCGATCCAGTGCATCTTACCCAATTCAATTTGATACAAATGTATTTGCTCTCTACAGCAAATAAAAATGCGATAGCAAAACCAACCACTCAACAAACATAAATGTAGAGCTGGATTTTCTCTCTACTTTCACAAACCCTCTCTATTCTCACTTCACACGCTTATTAAACTATACCACAGCTGTCAACATACTAATTACCTCTATGGGCATGATATAGTCCCGAGTTTCTTTGCTTTTCTTGTTTATATACAATATATAGATATATTCTATCAGTTCCGACACATAAAATTAAGATTTGATCTGGAGTGCTAGACCATGTTCTAAACAAAGAGAAACTTGCCCATCATTCAGCCTGGCATTCTAATGGAAATTTGTTGTTCACAAACGTCAGGCGGTTAGCTGATCAACAAGAGTCTCCCAGGGGCATTTGTCTTGCTTGCCTAACACTTGCAAAGAGATCTCACCGAAGGTTCAAATTTTCTCATGTCGTTCCACTACTCGTGAATTAATCTATATTTCGCAAAACATTAGTTGACAACAAATTAGACACCATGCATAATATTCATTATTCCTCCACCCCATTTTCCCAAACGAGTACTTGCAGTTTACAAGCCAATCTTACAATTACAACCAAGATACCCAGCAATTGCCACATGCTCCACAGATAAATGGAAATTATCAAACACTCAATGAAAACCCATTTGCATAATCCAAGACTCTTTCCAGAAGAAAAACTTAAAAAGTATCTGTTCGTTCCTCTGATCTCTGGTCACCAAAGTGGAATAGCTTCCCAATGAGAATGCCCCCATAAACATTTGAGCAAGTCAATCGATGATAGTTCACAGGAGGTTCATTAAAGATCTCAAATTCCTTTCCAGTGCCTGGTGTTCCAACAGACTTCATCAATTACAATTATTCAAAAGCTAAAGCTATACTTCAAAGCTTAAAGCGCATATAAGGTCAAACTGCCTCTTGAATTCCTAAACAAAAAATTCCATTCATCACAATATTAAAGAATCTAGTCCAATTCTTTGAGGTTAAAAAGGTTAGGGAGCTAAGAATAAACTAAACATCTCGGATATTTCATATTAGTTAATTTTCAATGAGATTAATTTTATTCATAACTTTTAGAAACTGAGATAAGTTGGACATATATTGAAAATTGTTTGCTAATTATACCCATATCCACTATCTCTAGTATTAATTAGCGTCTAATTCCAAAGATCATACTATATCATCTTTTTTTCCTTTACAAAAATTGTTCTCCAAATGAAGCAATTTTAGCACTTCTCCTACCATCATGTTCGATCAAATTATACTTCTTGCCACTAGTATTCAATATAAGTTAAAAGATCGAAAAAGGGAACTGGTAATTCTAATCCAAATTTCGTATTTGAGATGATAGCAAGCACAATAATGAAGGAACCGATAAATGTCAAGAGCAGGAAGTCCATAGCATTTCTCTTTCACAAAAATAACAAATTACAGCACAGAAATCCTTTCTATTTCAAAAGCTAGTAAAATTTTCTACAATTTCTGAAAATTGAAATAGAAATTTAAGATCAAGGAACTGAGAAGAATCGTAAATTGCATTTCAAAATCTGTTGCGTATCATTGACAATGATAATTTCATACAATTATACAAATGTCAAACACAGCACAAAATCACACCATAAATTAACAAGAAAAACCACATATTCCACCAAAAAGAAGCAAAAATGAATATAAACAAAGCGTTGGATAGATTAAAATCACCGGAAATCGGAGGCTATTTAGCAGGTAGTGGCGAGAGGATGCGAGCGACATGTTCTTGCTGCTCGCGAAACCTTCGCTGTAGGTAAGACTCGAGGATCTCCATAACGGAAACGAAACGTTTCATTTCCTCGAGACGGCGACTGAGCTCCGCTTCTCGAGCTCTGGCTCGCTCTAGGCGAGCCTCCGTCTCGGCGGGCCGGCCGCGAAGATCCTCTACTACAGATGCGTTGTCATTTTGAGACCGTCGATTTCGGGGGGAAATTAGGTTGTCTGGTGAAAAGGAACCTTGATGGCCGTAGCACATCGTCGAAATGGTGTTTCAGAGTGACGCAAAGAGAAAAGACGGAGAGGAAATTTCCTTAATCACAGTTACACTAGTTATTGTGGGTGGGATAATTTTGGAGAGTTTCAACAGCAACGGCGTCGTATCAGCCTCAGAGCTGAAACGATTGGTCGTTTGCCAAATTAAACTGACTTTTGGGCTTCAACGTTGCAGTATTAGTTTGTCGAACAAATTGCTCCTTTGCAGTGCCAAGGAAAACATTCGTTTCTGTAATCTTAGTAAACGACAAGACGTTCACCGCGTATGCGAACTCCCTGAAGGCCTCAGGAACGTTCAGGAAACGCCGTCAGAACCATAAGCAGCTAATAGGAACGACTTACAGCCAGAGAGAAGCCACCGTTGCCGCCACCACTACAGAAACCAAACCATGGCGACACTTTCCTCAGAGCAGGACCCTTTCGCCTCGATATTCTCCCATCCTCACTCTCGCATACCGGAAGACACCGTTTTCTTCGCAATTTTTCCAGATTCTTCTCTCTCCAATTCCTTCTCTTCTTCTTCTGCTCCTTCCCTTTCCCTGCAATCCCTTCATATTGAAATCCTTCGCTTTATTTCACCTTATACTTCCTCTTACATATGGCAACACGAACCCTTCTCTCTCTCTGTCTCCTCTTTCTCTTCCCCTTCCTGCATCTGTTGCTCGAACTCTCCAATTCCTCACCTCCACTGCAAGCTCCGCTTCGGCGATAATATCGACGATGAATGGTTCGTTGTTTATCTCCTCTTCCTTATCTCAAATCAATTCCCTTCACTCTCTATACGCGTATGGGATAACGACGGCGAGTTTCTCCTCATTGAAGCGGCTTTTCACCTACCCCGGTGGATTGACCCCGAGAATAGCAGTAATCGCGTCTTTATTCGCCGCGGCGATCTTCACATTGTCCCCCAAACCCGGTTAGCTAACCCGAGTTTAATCGACTCGTTGAAATTTTTGATTTATTACGAAAATGAATCGCGAGCCACGGAGGCTATTCAGAAAGCGGTGAAGAATCGGATTTCAGTCTATCCAGAGAAAGCGAGGCAAAATACGCACCAGGTTCGAGTTAGGGTTCCAGTATCTGTGGCGCAAGTTCTCAAGCACGAACCTTGTTTGATCTCTTTAGCCGTAGAGGGGTTTTACGATAGAGATATTGATACGATGAAGTACGCAGCGAGAATGGAGAAGTTTCTACCTAAAGGGAGAGAGGAGGAACTGGTCTGTATCGGCGTTCAGATGTCTAGGGCCATGTATGCGCAGTTAATGCAGCAGAAATTTCAGGCGCCGAAGTGTTATCCTATGCCGATTAGAGGAGAAGATATGAGGCCGTATTTGGAGGCAGAGTTGGGGATGAAGATTGCCTGTGGCTTCGAGATGATGTATCAGCAAATGAGGAAGGAAGGTGAGGAAGGGAAAGGGAGTACGTGGAACAAGTACAAGGAGACTTTGGAGAAAAGTGGGTATTTTGAAGGATTGTTGCCTGGCTCAAAAGATTACAAGAGGTTGATGGAGAGGGCCGAGGAGTACTATAGGAACAGTACTCTATTTTCGAGAACCAGGTAATTTTGAATTTGTTTTTCTAGTTTATGTGAAATTTCTGTGCTTTTTTCCAAAACGATGGTGGCGAATATCATTTGCTTAGTTGGTGCAATGAAGTGATGATTTGGAAATACTATGTAAGGATCAAAGATGAAATAGCCAAATAATTTTGAGAAGATGTGCTTTTTTTTTTTTTTGTTTTTTGAGAGGGAGAAATTTGCTTGTTATGCTTGGCTGAATGGGAGATGGAATTTATTGGAGTAAAAAAACGCTAAGCTTTCAGGATCATGTTACATCTTTATAGTTGTTTTGCAAATTGTTCAAGTATGGGAAGAAGTGTGTTTTTGTTTCTTTGTCTTTAGTTGTTTAGTAACTATAACGATCATGCTGTTATTGCAGTGAGATGATGAGTGCCCCAGTGAGACGAATTGATGAGATGCTTGCTATACCACATTCAGCTGATGATTTCCAGAACCAGAAGATTCCTCCCGATGATGATGACTCTTGGCTTTACAATGGAGTGAATGAGTTGAATGCTGCTCTTCAGGAGAGACAAAAGGAGATGGATATTTACAATGCTAAACTTAAAAGGAAACAGAAGTCTAAAGAGGAGCAGGATGCTGGCCCTTCATGTGATTCCAACTCTGATGATTTTGATCTTGGTAATATTGCAAAAACCATGCAGGCATTTGTGGATAAGGTGTCAAGCTATAAAGGAGCAGAGGTTCCTCAAAACAGGTTCGTGCGTAACCATCATCCATCCAATGATCCAATTTTATCATGTAATCTAATCTATTTGTAAATACTAATGTTGAAGTGCATTTTTCAATCAGTGATCATGGTCCCAAGATTGTTTGAGTCAGCTGGGAGTACTGCAGCCTCATGCTATGTGCTAGCACAGCTTGAGTCCCTTCATAGCTTGGGCTGAATCTGGTCCAAATCTCCGTGTCATGAATAGATGTTTATTTGACAAGCTTGGCTTTTTGTTCTTGTTTTATTTTTCTTGGTTGCTTAAATTGAATTTTAACTGTATAGAACCGGTGCTAAGTTTGCAACTAATAATAAATAAATAAAACTAGGATCAGAAGTCTCAAGCAAAGGTGTCTTGTCTTGAGTAGGTTATTGCCTGATTATGATGATGATTGCTATTTATTGTTGTCACGCTTCTTCTGAAACCGTGGTGGTAGTCTATTAACAAACAATTCTGATTTAGGATCCTATTTTGCTAGATTTGGCAATAAAATATTCTTAGAAGCAGGGTGTGTGTGTTGGGGTTTAGACAGTTTTTTTTTTCTTTTTTCCTTTTTGCATCTTTTCAGTTTGTGCTCATGCAATGGTTCCAAGTATTGACACATCATCTTGAATTACTGAATGTTCTTTTATTATAGACAATAGTGCGCAAACAACTGATCCACGTTGCCTTTGCTAATTTTTAAAGAAACCAGGAACAAGTAGACATTGATGTGGACCGTTTCTTTGGAGATATGGAATCAGTGATGAAGCATGGTGGCCCTGAAGGTCATGCCAGTGACAGTGATACCGAAGAAGCATCCTCATCTGACATGGATTTTGGTAAATTCTTAATTTTCTCATTTCATTTTATCTAGTGCAGAGTTGTTGGCGCTTCAAAATTAGTTTAGTTCATGCTTAGTCTGGTGATTAAGCCTCCAGAACCTGCAGACTTTAGTTGTTTCTTTATGATTTGCAACAGATTTAACAAAGCTTTTCTGACGCCTTTATTTTGTTCATTGTTCTATTTTTTCCTTTCTGCTCAGATGTTATCAGAGTAAAATATTTCTTATAGGGTGATGGCTTCTTCAATATTTTTATACTCCTCTCTCCCTCTCTCTCTCTCTCTCTCATACTAACACATACAGAGACTCACGCATCATGCGTGAATACTAGTAGACACTCTTGCTAATCTCTCTCTTACACACACACCTTTGCTAATTTCTCTTGCACATGCATGCATACATATTTATGATGGAAGTAAGGATACTGTTTTTGTGGTTATTTATGTTGAGCTTATTAACAATTGAAGCTGGTTTAGCTAAGAATTATGGTTTGTAGTCTTTGGTTGTGGAATTATCTATTTATGTTACATGTTACAGTCTCTGCTTGCTTGTCTTCCAAAGTATGTTGCTAAACCATTTACAAATGAAAAGTACAGGGTCAATTCTGCATTTTTGATTGTTGTATTCACATTATGCACGTGTTCAATATTTGCAGAGGAATCTGAAGATGGGACTGATATGATGGAACCCACTGAGGACAATGATGAAGGAAGGGAAACTTTCATGCGTAGTTATTCAGATGCTCTGAATGAGGAGCTGAAGAACACCACCCTTAATAAAAGCTTTATTCGGGCAAGTGACCAGGCATCTGACAAAAAAGAGGTAATTTTTGCATGTGCAAGTACTGTCATTTCTGTTTCATGAGATGCTGGGTCTTATAGAGGTACTTTCAGGCTTAGAAAGTTGTAGCTCAAGTTTTATGTGAAAATATTGGATCTGCTTCCGTTCCAGATTTATTCCTACATGCTACAGTATAATTTCATCAAATTGTGAAATGAATGTTTCTGCATCCATGTAGGGGACATCAAATACTGGAGAAGACATGAACGAAGATTTTAGCCCTGTGGATGTTGATGTTAACCTAGTGAAAAATCTTCTGGATTCCTATTCTTCCCAAGAAGGACAAGCTGGTCCTACGTCCAATCTGCTGGGGCTGATGGGTTTACAACTCCCACGAGATGACAACAAAGGCCAAGGCAAAGGCAAAAGCAAATAAAGCAAAAGCCATCACACCTGTATTCTTTGTGCAATGGCAAGTTGGTGATTGTAACTTGCAGCTGACCTTGCACAAGCATTCACGAATTCACGAACAGTGTCTCTCGGATGTAGGCCCATCTTTCCATGTACTCACGAGTATTACATCATGTAAATGCTGTGTTGTAGTCGTATGCTAATTTTTGTGGTATATGGCTGAGCTAAATTCTACGTAGATTGGCGGTGTTCAACGCCACTTTTTAAGGTTTTTCCCCCGCCAAAATGTGTTGTATTCTCCGGTGTAGTTTATATATAGCGTTGAGATTGTGGATTAATTATTATGGCGGAACACATCAAATTTATGGGGTTGAAGAAGGTGTGAAATTTCAAAGAGGAGTATGTGGCGTAATAACATGATGGGGACAAAGCTTTAAGCTTTTGGATGCATTGATATATTTAAGGGGTCAGCGGGCAGTAAGATGTTACTGCTCAACCATTAATAACGGCGACATTTGATGTTGAATTTGTAAATAAGCTAATTTAAGTACTTGTTAATAAACTTTGATATTCAAAATGCCAATTCAAATTCCTAATTATGGCAGATTTATTTATATGTTGAAATGAATAAGAATCAAAAACAAAAAATAATAATAAATTGTTATTGTGTGCCTCTTGGCATGTCCTTTTCTTCTTAGGGTTTTTCTTGCGGCAGCGTGCTGTTGTGATGGAACAGGTTTCAGATATTACTCAATTGACCATTGATGATGACGAGGAAGAGCGTTGGACTATTGAAGGGACACACGAATGAAAGAAGGAAAGCTGGGAATTATGCTTAGTGGGTCACTTTCTTACTGATGCAGTGGTTCGCTTCTCAGCAACGAGGAACACGCTGGCGGATGTTTGGCATCCTTTAGTGGGAATCTATATTTAGGAACTGATACCCAACCATTTCTTGTTTAGATTTTTCCATGTTATAGATTTGCAACGGATTATTGAAGGAGGACCATGGACGTTCAATAATCATTTATTATTATTATTTCATAGATTGTTTGCGGGAGAGGATCCTTATACTGTTCCTCTTTTTTCGAGCGATATGTGGGTTCAAGTTTAGGGCTTACCATTTGGTTTCATGACAGAGTTGATGGTTAGGAAGTTTGGAGATTTTATTTGCACGTTTGTATCTTGCGATGCTCGATCGTTGGCTACTAGGAGCAGGGATTTTATGAGAATAAAAGTTTGTATTGATGTAAGGAAGCGGCGGTGGTATTACTTATGCTATGTTCTGTTATGAGAGACTAACTGTCTTCTGCTTCATTTGTGGTCTCTTAGGCCACTCTGAAAACTTCTGCAAACTGAGGCTCTCTTTGAAGCCGGATGAAATCAAGCAAAATTGGGATATGTCACTTAGGGCAGTTCTAAGACGGAATGGTGATCCGGTGAGTAGGTGGTTGTGTACAGATTAGGGAGTTAATCTCGGAGATTATGGTGAATATGTTTTAGGCGGGGATAGGAGAAACGATTCTGATTTGAATTTCAATATGACTTTATCTGTTTCCTTAAATAAGGGGAATCCTAGTCAGCACAGTAATGCATTTGATCAAGGAGTGGAACATATGGATCAGGATAGTAGGTTAGGCCAAGTTAATGGGAGAAGGCTAGGCCCAAAAGATAAGGTTGTGGCCTTGGAGTATCAAGAGGAGGCTCTTATGTTCGAAGAAGGTAAGAAAACTCGCTCTTCCTGTACTAAAAATGAACAGAATGTTGGTGGTGTTTCGGCATCTTCTTTGCTCATGTTACCAATGTTCAATCGGCGGGACCTGAGGAGTAGGTCCGTCGGGCATTATAAAAATGCTATATTGGAACTGTTGGGGACTTGGCAACCCTCGAGCAGTTTTAGCTCTTCGTGAGCTGCTTCGTAAACTTAAGCCAAATTTGATTTTCTTGATTGAGACTCTAATACATGGAGTGAAGATTGAGGAAGTCAGGAGATCAATTGGTTTTGGCAGCAATTTTACTGTGGATAGTTTGGGCAGAGAGGGAGGCTTAACTATTTTTTGGGATACTGCGATTGATGTGTCGATTCAGGATTTTAATCAGAAATTTATTGACACGATTATCAACTCTCAAATGAAGGATAGGTGGCATTGTACTTGTTTTTATGGCTTCCTGAAGAAGAGTCATCGGCGAGAATATTGGGCTTTGTTAACTAATCTTGCATCTCAGTTTTCTTTGCCTTGGGCTGTGATAGGTGATTTCAATGATTTAGTGGATGAATAAGAGAGGTGGGGGGTGCATCTAGATTTTTTATTGACTGATTTTATGACACTTTAAGTGTAATGGCCCAAATACCGGATTTGTGAAAAATAGTATCCCTCAGAGTTGACAAATATTTTATTGGATCATTGAAAATAGAAGGTTAGCAGAAGTTCAAGAAGGTAATTTGAATTGAAAATGATGTCAAATAGATCATCAAAAGTTAAAAATAAGAAAAAAAGTTACAATTTCGGTTCAAATAGTATCCAGATTGACTAAAATTTGATCGAAATTTTAAAAATAGCAAATGATCTCAAAAAATCACCAGAATTTTCAAATCTACATTAAATGAGATGTAGAATTATATGGTAAAGAAAAAGTAACTTTTGAGCGATACGAAAAATCGGACTATCGAATTGATAAAAGTTGATCAGATCGAAAAATAGTATTCGATTGAATAAAAAAGATTCATAAAGCCTAATGAATATATTTTAAAAATTTTGAAAGTATTTTTAAAATAAATTGAACTTCATAAGTAAGATAAAAATGATGATTTCGGTTTAAATAGTAATCGATTGACAGTGGGTTGGACCGAACCTTTAAAAATAATAAAAAATCTTTAAAAATTGCAGAGATTTTCAATTGGGCTCTAATTAGTATTTAAAATTACTTGATGGTAAAAAATTAATTTTACGATAACATCGAAAATTATCTAATCGGACCTATTTTAGTGAACTGAATCAGAAATGAATTTTGATTGAGCTGAAATTTTTTATGGAGGCTATATTATATATTTTAAGAATTATAAAATTGATTTTGAGTGAATTTGAAGTTATAAAGAGAGAAAAATAATTTAGAGTACATAAATAGCCTTAAAATTCAATTTGGACTTGAATTAGGCCCAACCATCTTGGTTAGACCAACCCATAGGATATGTATAGCCAAAATATCAGAAATCACTAGAAAAATTATGAGATTTATGCCTTCTTTTTGAATCCAAATTCTCTTTGTTCCTCCATAACCACAATTTTTTTCACATCTCTTCCAATCTCTCTCCAAAATTAAGTTTTCTAGATTAATTTCAGTCTCTTTATAATATTATAGCAGCCTCCAATCTTCATTTGAGATGATTAAAGTGAAAATAATCAAGTGTTTAAAGTTGGGATATAAAATTAAGGTAAGTGATATTTGATTTAATTAATTGATTTAATTAGTTTTATGGGTAGATTTAAGGGTTTATTTTATTATTATGAGGTTATATTGAATTAAGAAAGAATTAAATTGAAGGAAAAATTCTCATGAGGATTCGGCCACATTGAAGTTCATGGAAGAGGAAGAGATTTCAATTGGAAAAAAGTGAAAAAAATGAAGAGTGAATATTGGAGAATAAGAATTCAAGATATGTGGATATTAAATCCCTTATTTTCCATTGACTTGGGTTAATTTATAGTTATGTATGTTATGCATGTATGTGCAAATGAAATAAATGACATTAATGTGATTAGAGATGTTAAAAATGGTAATTAGCATGATTAAATGAGAAAGAAACCAAATCTATGGTGAAGAACATATGGAGGTCGAATGATTATATGGGCATTTCACGATGTATATGTATGTTTTATATCATATATGCATAGATCTATGATGATAGACATGAAATAAAGTGATATGAATGATTAAATGAGTAAAATAAGTTATATATGAAAAATAAACCTAATGGCGGAATAGGTAGATATATATAGACATAATGTATATTTTGTATGTTATGGCATAATAATGGTATATCCATGTTCATTAGTATGTTATGATGTTGAAATGATGAGATGAGAAGTAAGAATGAATTTGAATGAAAAGTTAAAAAAAATATTTATAGTGAAATAAAGATAAACATTGACATATTAATAAAAAGAATGCAAAAGAATTTTAATGGAGTGGAATAGTACTTAAATGAAAGAATTTGAAAATAAAAAGGGCAAAATGATAATTTTACAAAATATGATTACTAGGTAAAATGGATATTTAAATAAGTGTGAAATAAGATTTATGTAAGAAATATAGTTTAGGAACTAAATTGAAATTTTATAAATGAATATTGAATTAGTAGGGTAAAATATATAATTGGTGGCAATATCATAAATAAAATGAACAAAAGGGCATTTTAGTAATTTATTAAAAAAGAGGAGGGCTTAGAGGACTAAAAAATAATTTGAAATTAAATAATGTAATAAATGTAAAAAAGTAATTAAATGTTGGCTTTATGTAAATTAAATAGAAGTGAAGGATGAAATTATAAATAAATAAAAGTTTAGGGACTAAAGTGTAAAAAGATACTAATGTATTTCATTTAAGGATCAAAATTGTAATTAAAAATATTTATGTAAGTTATTAAAGTAATTGTTAGGAGTTGAAAAGTAAATGACTAAATAGTAACAAACAACAAGATTAATGATTACTCTAATAATAATGAAGAAAAACTATAAATTTATAATAATAATAATAATAATCGATAAACAAAATATTTAGCATGCTGGATATAAACGAACATTTATATATGTATGTGTATGTATGAGAATGTTTAAATAAGCCATAAGTTATATTTACATTATGCCTAAAATAAATACTATGAAAACTATTAAGTTTTCGTGATAAAATGATATGAATAGGGTTAAAAAGAAATTAATGTTATAGAATAAATGTAAGAAATATATTTTATGGTATGAATGTATAATTAATAAGAGATATAGAAATTAGTTGAAAGTTTAATTTAGTATTGAAAGACTCAAATAGTAATATTGTATTGTGTACCGGGCGAAAATTCTATTATATGCTCCGTTAGCATGAATTGATGGTATAATTGAAGTTATAATGTATTAACAAATAAATTGAAAATGAAATGTGATTGGAAAAAAAGTATTGTAACATGAATAATTGAGTTGCCCTTAGTAGTAATTTGGTAGTTAAATCTAGCATAGGATTTGGTTGGTTGGCCATAGAGATATTAAATGTATAGCCGCGGTGCGAGTCATGACGACTCGTTTTAGTAGGCCAATGACAGCCTACTGAATGAATGAAATGTTAAAATGTGAAATGTGAATGGAATGTAAATATTCGGTTGTTTCTTCAGAATCACTCTAAATGTATTGATCCCATGTATTCGGTTCGAAGATTCTTATTGGATTGATACTAGAGGTCAACCAAAGAAAGAAAATTGAATTGAATAGTTTATAAAGGAATGAAAATTGATAAAGTAAAAGAAAAATCAACCATGAAGCATAAATGCTATATTGAAATGTCTGATAAAGTAATGAATAGCTAATTATCAAAGTAAAAGTACAATGATATTAGTGTGATAGTAAAACGAATGATAGATAATCGATTGAAAATGGTGCCTACAAAATAATGCATTAAAACGAAAAGAATTAAATACTGACATAACAAGAGAATTAAGTCATAAAAGAAATATAGATCATAAGTTTAATTGAAATAAGAGTTTGAACTGAAATTGGATAATAATGAAAAAGTTAGAAGAACTAAAAACATAAAATGAATAGAAAAATACTGACTAACAAAAATATATACACAACATTGGTACAAAGATTTAATTAAAATATTATTAATATTCTCAGGTAAAAATTTAATATAGGAATGAAATTGTATAGACTGTACCAAAGTAATTGAATGAAAGGAATAATGAAATGTAATTTAATGCAATTTCAAGGACCAAATCTTAAATTGACTTTAATTAAGGAACTGAAATGTAGAGTAAAATATAAGTAAAAAAGTAAATTTAGTGAATAATGATAATATTAAATAGTGTAGCAGTGTAAGTAAATAATAATTGTAATACTGAGATTAATAATAATATGACATTTATTAAAAGGACAATATAGAGAAAATTCAGTAATTAGAATAGTACAAATATAAAGACTGAAACAAGGAAATAATAAATAACGTAACTGTAAAGATAAAGATTAATATTTAAAATATAAGTAATGAGAAAATTAACAATGAAAATAGTATGTGACTATAAAACAAGAAATAAACAGAAGAATTGTAAATTGTTTAATGGTCCGAAGAAAGAGTAATACTGAAAGGAATATAAAGAAAATGAAGGTAATTTAGGATAAAAATTTTAATTAATTTAAAGGGAAGAATTTAATTGATAAAATGATGCCGGATGTTAATGACGACAATTGTAACAAAAGTAACTGCTATTGTTAACATAACATATGTAATGTATTAAGTGTAACTGAAATAAAGTAAAAATAGTTACAACCGAGTATGTTAAAATTAATGTAAAATGATCCGAGTGTAATAACCAACTGAATTAATAAGAAAATTAATAATTACTGAAAATATTCTGAAAACCATTTGAAATGTAAAGTAAGATAAAAATCAATATTTATAATGACCGACTAAAAATGCAAAGTAAAATAAAAATTAAGTAACTGTTAAATAAAGAATTAGTAATACTGAAAGTTAAAGAAAGAGATGAGTTAAAGTATTGAATGAATAAGATTACGAAATAAAAATGTAATGTATATGCTTCTATGTGCATGAATGAATTTGTTAATAGAAAGTCCGGGATTGGTATTCACCACTGGGTATTTTTAATGCTCAGCACGTAGTGTTGCTGCTGCTTACAAGTTATGGAAGTAGGAAGTTAAGGTGGCCAAAAGCTGGTGTTGATCAAGAACAGTGATGCAAAGCAAGAGTAACGATATGAACGTGGCATGTATATAATTACATTGGATATAGATGGTAATTTATATGTACAAGTTTTTACAGGTTATATATGTATATCTAGTGAAAGTTGTAAATAAATTTATTTAAAGACTGTTCGGTCATTGGTGTTTGAATATTAAAAAAATTTACCGAATTGTTTGTAATAGCAATTGTAACCATTATAGAATTTTAACATCCGATCACTATACATACAGTACAGTGGTATAAGGGTGTTACATTAAGTTTGTGTGATCTTGTTGATATCCCACTTTAGGGTAGCTTGTTCACATGTGAAAGATATAGGGGAGATCAGGTTATTCTCAAGGAAAGATTAGATAGATGTGTGGTTAATGGTGGTTGGCGAGATATGTTTCCAAATCATGATTTGTTGAACCTGTTAGCACCAGTTTCTAACCACACTTACATTCTTTTGGATTCAGATTATTCTTTTCTTGCTCTTAATAAAAAATGCTTTAAGTTTAAGAATGAATGGCTGTTGAGTGAAGATATTGCTTAGGTTATTATGGTTGGTTGGAATTTGATTTTTGGTTCTCTCCTAGATAAAATTGAAAGGTGTGCCAAGTCTTTGCAAGATTGGGGGTGAGATAGAACTGGTAATTTTTGGCAATGACTTAATTCCTTGCACAAACAATTAGCTTTTTGTTAACGTTCTGCTATTGTGAGTGATGTTTGTTTGTGTTCCTTTGATTAAGAAGCAAATCGTGTTAACTCTGGAACAACATGAGATTTATTGGAAATAGTATGCGAAGTCTTTCTGGTTAAAAGAAGGAGATAAAAATTCAAAGTATTTCCACTAGCAAGACTCTGTTAGGCACAAGTTCAATAAAACTGAGGCTCTCCAAAATGACAAAGGGGAGTGGATCTTGGATGTAGATAGGCTAGCGAGTTTGGCTTAAAATTATTTCTCAAAGCTTTTCCAATCTTCAACAGCAGATAGGGAACCGGTTATTAATCTGATGGAGCTGTGTATAACTAAAGCAAATAATGTTCTATTGCTGGAACCCTTGTCGGTTGAGGAGTTTAGGAGAGCTTTATTCCAGATGCATCCTGATAAAGCCCTAGGGCCTGACGGTATAAATCTTGCTTTTTTCCAAAAAATTTGGCATATTACTGGGAATGATATTTATGCTAGTTATAAGAAATGGGTAGATGATGGTGTAAATGATACTATTATTGTGTTTATTTCGAACAATGAGAGACCTGCTACTTTGAAGGATCTTAGACCTATTTCTTTATGTAATGTGATCTATAAAATCCTGTCGAAGGTTTTAGCTAACCAGCTTAAGAGATTTTTGCCTAAAATTATGTCAGAATCCCATTCCACATTTATTTCTAGTAGATTGGATATGAATAATGTTCTCTTAGCATTTGAAATTATTCATTATATGAAATGTAAAACGATGGACTCGAAAGGAGACGTGGCTTTGAAAATTGTGTAAGTAAAGCTTGTGATAGAGTGGATTGATCTTTCTTGGAAGGGATTATGCTTAAGATTGGGTTTCGTACCAAATGGGTAGCTTTGATTATGTTGTGTGTGAAATCTGTTAGATATTCTATTGCTTTTAATGGGAAGGAGGTTGGTTCAATTGTTCCAAGGTGTGGACTCCATCAAGAGGATCCGATTTCCCCTTATTTATTTATTCTTTGTTCAGAGGGCTTATCTTGTCTATTTAGAAAGGTGGAGGCGATATAAAGGTTACATGGGTGTTGTATTTCCAGAGAGGATTCGCTAATATCTCTCATCTGCTTTTTGCCGATGATTCTTTCTTGTTCTTTAGAGCTAATATTCTGAAAGCGGTGGTGATTAAGGACTTCTTGGACATTTATGAAAGAGCTTTGGGATAGGCAGTGAATTTTCCAAAGTCTACAATCTTTTTTAATAGTAATGTGGGGGATGAGTTGAAGGAGTCTATATCTTCTTTTCTTGGTGTTCATGGCAGCCTTAATCATAGGCATTATCTGGGTCTTTCGTCTTTAGTTAGGAAAAGTAAGAAGCAGATTTTTTCTTTTTTGAATGATAGGTTGGCCAGTAGAATTAATAATTGGCATGCTAAGTTTATGTCTAAGGCATCTAAGGAGGTTCTTTTAAAGTCAGTTGCTCAGGCACTTCCATCTTTTTGTATGAGTTCGTTTCTTCTTCCTATCTCACTTTGTGAGGAGCTTTAGAAAATGATGAACTCATTCTGGTGGGATAAGAAAGCAAGTGAAAACCGTACTATCCATTGGATGAGGTGGGATCATTTGTGCAATAGGAAAGAGTTTGGAGGTACGGCTTTTCGTAATCTCCATTTATTTAATCTTGCGACGCTTGGGAAACAAGGATAGCATCTCCTAACAAGTTCGAATTTCCTTCTTGTTAGAGTTTACAAATCTAAATATTTTTCCAATGGAGATTTTGTGTCTGCTACATTAGGTAGTAACCCAAGTTTCACTTGGAGGGATATTTTTCTTGCTAGAGATGTTGTTAAGCGTGGTTGTCGTAAGGGGATTGGTTTGGGTAATTCTATCAATATTTAGTCTGACCCATGGATTCCTAGGAGGGAGGATCTGTATGTATCTAGCCCTTTGATTGATGGGTTTAGTAATCTAAAAGTTTCAAATTTGATGGCTAATGGGGAACGACTTTGGAACACTAGTTTGATTTATGGTCTTTTTAATCCTCCAGAAGCAGAGTTTATTTGTAATATCCCTTTAAGGAGGATGGGTAGAGAGGATTTTTGGGTCTAGAATTTTTCTAGGGATGGTTTTTACTTTATTAAATCTACGTATTTTTCTTTGTCTAATGACAGTCATAGAAGGGTTTCAGATGTACCTGAAGTGGTGTGGAGGTTTTTATGGAAACAAATGTTTCCTCCTAAGGTTAAGAATTTCTGGTGGCGGGTTCTTAATGATTATATTCCTTCTAAAATGAGGTTAAAGGATAAAGGTGTGGGTCTTGATGCTAAATGTTTGAGATGTGGCTTGAATAAGGATGTATTGCACATTTTTTATTATTGTTCTTTTGCTGTTCAGATTTGGAATTCTTGGAATTTGGGTGTCTATCCTTCTTCTAATTGTATAGCGGATTGGCTAGCTTTGGTGATTGAGAGAATGTTGAAGGAGAGGATCTTGGAATTTTGTGTGCTTGTTTGGAAAATATGGGTGGCGAGGAATCAACTAGTTTGGAATGGAGGTTGGATAAGTGCTAAAAAGTTGATCCATTCAGCGTTGGCTTTTTATAGTTCGTGGAGTTCTGCTCAGGAGAGGGTATCTGTTTCTTTGCCTAATGATTGCAGCCTTGTTGATCCAGGCGTTTGCAACCTTGTTTGGAGCAAGCCTTCTCTTGGCAAATGGAAATGTAATGTTGATGGGGTTGTGTTTCAATCTCCTCGTGCTGCAGGTTGTGATGCAATTCTGGGTGACCACAACGGTCGGTTTGTTGCTGCTTGTTCAGGTCACCATTAAGGGAATCATGAAGCTGATATGGCGGAAGCTCTTGCCCTACTATCTTCTCTGGATTGGTTATGTCAGCACTTCAATGGTCCAGGAATTGTTGAGATAGATTCTTAAAAAGTTTACTTAAATGTTCTGTCTAGTAATGAAAATAGATCCTTGTTAGGTTTCATTATTTCTGATTGCAAAATCCTTTTTAGGCAGAGAATGGACATTTTCCTTATTTGGATTAAGAGACAAGCTAATTATGTGGCTTATTCTTTAGCTAGAGCTTTAAATTTGTATGCTTATATCCATTTTTGGGATAACATTTCCCTTATTACAGCTCATTTGCTTTAATTTATTCAAGTTCGAGCTTTAAAAAAAAAGAATAAAAAACAAACAACATAGGTACTTCCAAAGTAGCGGTCGAAGATTCTGCCTTCTTTCCACAATCCCAGAAAGGTGGACCCATCGAATCTAACCAATAAAAAAGACTCAACCCTTGTTGATACGATGAGAAGCAAAGAGAATAAGAAGCCCATAGAGCGTCTGAGTTGCTCATAAATAAAACAAATATCTAGCCAAAAAAAAAAGATTTTCTGACCAATCATATCCTCTTAATTTTGGAGTATTTATTAATTTCTACCACTTCCTAATATAAAATTGCGTTTTAGGTGCCAACTCTTTTTCTCTTTTTTAAAATTGTTCAAACTTCAAACACTCCGACTCCGAACCAACTACCCCTCCTTTGAAGAAAACTTTAAAAGCGGGGCCCTCACTCCCGTTAATTGACACTTTGTTCTATATTATATAGTTTACGCAGACTTAATTTTGCTGAATTCCCAGAAACCATCATGGCATCCAATTCCATCGATTTGTTAAAACAGGAGCTCCCTGTTCAACCTGATTCTTTGCTTCTTAACGCTCATCTTAAGACTGGGCTTGTTCTCGTCGATCTTGTTAATGGCTTCTGCACTGTTGGCGCTGGCAATTTGGTATTCTTTTCTTTCTCTATTTATATCAAAAGCTTGTCTTTTCTTATTCAGAAAGAAGGAAAATGTTTAAACGTTTTGATCCAATAGGCCCCAAAGCAGCCTGACAAGCAAATATCGACAATGGTGGAGGAGTCAGTGAGGCTTGCTAGAGAATTTTGTGAAAGGAGATGGCCAGTTTTTGCGTTCCTTGATTCGCATCATCCTGACATTCCGGAGCCTCCTTACCCTCCTCATTGTATTGCTGGAACTGACGAGGCTAGGCTTGTCCCAGGTACTACTCTGCTTCTTTTTTTTTCCTTGCATCTACACTTGAATGAAATTTCGCCTTTGTAATTTGTTTTATGTTATGGTCTAATGCTATGCAGAATTGCAATGGTTGGAGAATGAATCTGATGTCGTACTTAAATGCAAGGATTGCATTGATGGGTTTCTGGGTTCCATCGAGAAAGATGGCTCCAATGTTTTTATTGATTGGGTCAAAAATAATCAGATCAAAGTTGTAAGTGTTTCTTCCTGCAAGACTGACTTTATTGCTTTTCATTAAGGATTGCTGCAAAGCTTTCTGATAGATTTTTTTATTGCCTAATTTGGAGTATATTATTTGTTATTCAAGTTACTGGTGGTAGGGATATGCACAGATATATGTGTGCTGGATTTTGTTTCTTCCACTTTGTCTGCGAGAAATCGAAGGTTGCTTGTTCCTCTAGAGGATGTTGTTGTGTATTCTAAAGCTTGTGCAACCTATGACTTCCCAGTTCATGTTGCCAGAACTCTCAAAGATGCTCTACCACATCCACAGGTACTGTGAAACGTTTAATCTTAGTTTTGCTGATTTCAATTTGAAAAACGTTAAGGGCAGCTTTGCCTTTCCTCCCACAGAAACTGATACCTCAATTATACTTGTTTATAACACAATTATGACTCTATGCATTTACAGCAAACATGGCAGGTTTTGGTTTTTAGGGAAAAACAAAAGGAACGAACTGATATAAGGTGTTAGTAGAAAGTTCTGGTCTTCTTTGCTTATATTCTGCGTCTTTTATAGTTTATTTTGTGGGGTTGAATTAGTTCATAGGTTTTCTTAAATTCTAAGATTCTATTAGGAAGAGTAACACTTTCACCCTCTATCACCTCAAATACTGTATTGCAACGCAAACATTGAAGTTACGCTTATTTATTATCATTTTCTTCTTTTCAAGGTTATATTCCAATTTACTTGCATAAGCTTGTGCAAATCTTGTATACAAAAGCTTCTTGATTAGGTTGCGCATGAACACCAAGAATTGATTTAAAGGGAATTGATTTAAAGGACACCAAGTCTAAATATAATCGGAATGGTAAAAGGATGTTATTAGGTTGTTCATCAATGCAAAAAGGGGTTGCCAGTAGAATGAGAAAAGAGATGCAAAATTTGTTGAATTGCTTTGAGAATTCCACTGACGAGTGAATACCAAGAAGGATAAACTTCTATTTGTTACTCTCATCTCTTTGTTATTGTTGTATTTATTTCTTTTTCTAGAAAAATCATTCCTTTTACTAGTCCATTGAATTTCTAAGTTTTTATTTGCTACAAGTCTGTGGGATGGACGGGCATATTAGATAGATGTTTTCGATGCTTTCTTTCCAACTTTGTTTTTTCTTTATGGCAGGAGTTGATGCATCACATAGGGCTGTATATTGCAAAGGGAAGAGGAGCTAAGGTAGTGTCCGAGGTATCTTTTACTGCTCTGCAATAGCCGTGATCTTAGCTTATGAAGAGTGCAGGCTATGAGGGCCTCTCATAAATTGGGAGATGTAATTTTATAAGTAGATGCTTTTGTTTATCTAATTCTGTGTAATTAATGAACAGATTGAAGGGAATGTAATGAGGTTCTGACTAAAATATATGAATGCAATCGTAAACGAATTTGCTCTTATGTATTTATTTGTCAGCATATAATAAATAAATTGCCATACAAAATTTGGCAGAAAAGGAGTTGATAAGTTCTGTTTGGATGTCGTGCTATTATTTTCCCAGTAAATTAGTCTTTTGAATGAGAATATCCTACTAAAAGCAGCACGGTAAATGGTTTGTTTCATTGCAATATTTGAGGCGGTTGTGACTGTTGATACCCTTTGAAAATTTTGAAATGGGTAAAGGCTCTTGCTTGTTTTATCTTATTGCCTTGCTTCTGATATTCGTCATATGATATTTGGCACAGCCTCATGTATCTGATTAGCTTAGTTTCTTCTGATATAATTCTTAAACGAATTGGCTATTTCCAGACATCGATCATGTCGAAGGAATAGACAATCTTACTATTCCCTTATAACAGTTGGCTAAATCTCTGATGGATTTGATATAATTCAAGCACGATATTTCATTTGCTTTACAAATGTCAGCGGAACAAGCCAAGAAGACTTGTAAGAAACATTTCCATTGCTCGTCTGCAGTAATTTCGGTTCCCATAATTGGCGTCATCTGATATAGTTAGTCCAATGTCTATTAAGACTAGAACAACACTTGAGAGCGGGCAGCACAAATTATGCATTTTAAGCGTTTTTTTTTTTTTAAATCTAAAAAGGATATCTTTGAAATTTGAAAATAGATATTTGCATTACAGGATCTGAGTACATGTAATCAAACAATGCCGTTCTAAAAGGCAGAAATATTAATGATGTTTTCTGTAACTATAAACATCGATTGTATAACCCTGTCAAAATCAAGGCAATGCTTCTGCTCCTTAAACTTACAATAAATAAATCTCCAAGAAGAAAGGAAAAACAAGTGGAATCATTCAGATATTCATC
Source organism: Excoecaria agallocha (assembly GCA_037975025.1). Taxonomy (NCBI): domain Eukaryota; kingdom Viridiplantae; phylum Streptophyta; class Magnoliopsida; order Malpighiales; family Euphorbiaceae; genus Excoecaria; species Excoecaria agallocha. The sequence continues at coordinate 118,336,360 of CM075807.1, read as the reverse complement.
CCCGCTTTAAGACCATTATATTTCTTTTGTAGTACAGGGTGTACACAGGAGAAGATGGATTGCTTTTGCTTCTTCTGTTTGCTACCGAAGATGAATGACCGCAAAGGAACACGGGACCGGCTCTCAGAATGTTGAAGATGGGTATTGTCATGGTGCTTTGATCCAGAAAGCTTGAATTCCTCGTTCAACTTTGCTAAAGCTCTTTCGACTTCTAGCTGAAGTGTTGTTACATGATCCATGCCAGCCTGCAGTTCATCTGCAACCTTGTTGTTCTCTTGTTTCATGTTCAAAATCTCACCTTGGAATTTTGCAGCTTGGTAGCTCGTGAACTTGAATTCCTCGTCTTCTGCACTTTCCTTCAGAGCATTTGTTATTTCTTCTTGAATGTCACACAAGGACGAGAATCTGCTCTTCACTTCATCTTTCAGTTGCACACTTGTTTCTAGCCACACCGATAATTCGGTTTGTATCTCCCGAAGATGCTTGTACAGGGGCTTGGCATCTGACTTGAGATACTTTGCAGAACTGCTAGCATCATGCTTTGTTTTTTTCTCGTCGAGTTTAACCAATTCTGATTGTAAATCGTTGACTTCAGTTTCAAATTTCTGTATTTGATGGAATGTAGAGCTGAACCTTAACCAGAAGTCTAAGTTCTCTTCTAGCAATTCGTCAGTGCCCATCCGGAATTTTTGCTCAATTGGTGAGATTTCTGGCTGCTCCATCAGATTCAACTTTTGGTCATCTGTTTCCATGATTGAGGATTCTGTCATGGTTGATTTCTCAGATTCATTATCTTCAGCCAATCCTGTTTGGAGAAGGCTCAGCTTCTGTTTTAGCAATCTAATCTGTTCATCTTTCTTTGAATTAGCACTCTTCAGCTCTCTTAACTGCAAGGTTACATTGAAGAGGCCATCCCCGCTTTTATTTTCTGTTTCAACAAGTTTCTTCTTGACATCCTTGAAATTTCGAAGAACTGTAGTGTACTCATTCAGCAAAAACTTCTCTTTGTTTTCCATACCGTTGATGAACAATTGCTTCCAGTCAGGCTCAAGTTCTTCCTTTGTTTCCTGCTCCTGTGTTTCGCCAACATTATTCGTGTCATGGGAATTCTCACTGTTATCTGTCATGGAAGTTCCGAGATCATATTCTTTCTTATTTTCTTCTTCTTCTTTTTCATCATTTCTGGCCATTTCCTTCTTTGAGGAATCTGAAACTTCAATCTGCTCAAGTTGTTTCACAGTGTCGATTTTCCCTTCTTTTTCTGAAATTGAATTGGATTTAGAGGAAGATTCCTTCCCTTTCAGCAAAGACTCTGGTTGTGATATTTTTTGGGCATCCTCGTCTGGCTCCACTCTTTCCAATTTCTCTGCGAGGATGTCAACATTCCCATTTGCTACCACAAACTGCGATTGAAGACTTTTATTCTGGTCTTCAACACCTTGATTTAATTCTTGTAGTTCACCTAACCTTTTCTCCATTCCCCTCAGCTTCTCTCTCAAATCATTCTTTCCATCGACTAGCATTGCTTTGTCATCTTCCAAGGTTCCAATTTGTGCTTGAAGGTCATCTGTCTCCATTCTCAATCTCTTTATAAGAGCTGTCTGCCATGAAACTGAAGCTTCCAAGCTAATCACCTTGTTCACCAGCTCATCAATCTGCTCCGCGAGTTCAGTCACACTTAAAGATGCACCACATCCGGTATCCAAGTGCTCCCTAAGTTTTTTGCGCAACAACACCAAATCCTGTTTTTCTTGTGAGTCAACACTTGGCTCTTGATCCAGGAATTTCACCACTTTTACTGCTTCTGTAGATTCACGATTGGCTTCTGGGTTTTCCTGATCATGGTTAGCTTCTGGGTTCTCCTGATAATCCTTGCCATTTTCAAATTCTTCCTTGATAGAGTTGAACTTCTTTCTAGCATCCGCAATCCTTCTGTGCTCAACACTTGCTTCTTCTGCAGTTTTCTCTTGTTTTTGTTGCAGCTGAGCCAAAGTTTCCTTGCATGATTTCAAGGCTACCGATGCCATCAACGTGCGAGCTTCACTATCTTCAATAACAGTGCCGGCACCAAATTCATCTTGCAAACTGCTAACCTTCTCCTGCATTTCCATAATCTCATTTTCAATTTCCCAATACTTTGCTAGCCCACTCTCATAAGAACTCTTCACAAACTCTTTCTCGGTTTGTGAAGCTAGAATTTTTTTCTGAAGCCCGTCTATTTCCTTAAGTCCCTCATCTTTGCTCAAACCAGATTTAGCAACTGGATGACTACCTGTTACTTTCATCGATTTCTTAGATTGTAATCTCTTAGGAGCCGAGGTGAAGATTCGCTTTAATTGTTTAGGGGCCTTGGGGACTTTAGGGATATTTCCTTTTGGGATAGAAGGGGCCTTTTTTGGTGCTTGAGATGGGAGATCATCATCTTCATCTTCCATCGCAAACTGGACTTGCTCTGGGAAAACAGAAGCAATGGTGCTGTTTGCATTTTGTAGCTCTGTGGATATGTGATCATAACGTTCAGCTAGAGCCCGGTATGCTCGGTAAGACTCTTCCACAAAGCTGATGAGCTCAGGCCTTTTCTTGTAGTACATTTCTGCCCTCCTGGCAAAGGAATCTCCGTCCTCTTCGATTAGCTTTAGCACATATTGTACCTTCTCCTCCATATCTGTGGGTTCACATAGTATAAAAACCAGTCAATTTACTGAAGAATTTATTCATTAGTCTTATATATCAATGTTTGCCAAGGAAACTAAGCCCATCTATCTTCTGAAATTATAGTTTCTAGAAACAGTCATTCACCGTTGAACAAAATTTAACAAAGCTGGTTTTTGGCTGATTTGCCTGAATTTCAGCCAAAAATACAAAAACAAACCAAATAAATAAGACCATCCAGGTTTCATGCTTACAGTTTAGATTAGATTTTTGGCAATGGATTTAATGTAAGATTCATCGTCTGTAAATTAATCGATTCAGCCAATAGCTCAATTATCATTCAAATCCAAGTCCAACAAGAAAAAGACCATCAATCAAAATACTGTATAACATATTGGATTCATTTGCCAAAAAAAGAATAAAAAAACTAATATAAATTATCAAAACCTAATCAGGCAATCCTTGTGATTAATTAAAAAGAAAAAAGATGTGACCTTGAAGGTTTTGCTCCATCCATTTGGATTGCTTGGTTCTGATGTGGCTTGCCCACCACCATGAATAAGCATTGCTTGCAGCTCTCTGCAACATTTCTCTTTAAATTACAAAAAAGATTCTTTCTTTGGTGTTCTTCTTTCCTCTCTTCTCAGTAATCAGAAACATGCAATTTGCTTTGTTTTGGGCAAAATGCATGCAGCCCTCTATTTTGTTTCTCTCTTTAAAGAACAAGCAAGCAAAACATGGAACCCAACACCTTTTATTTTAATTTAATTTGAGATTTTTCAAAGAAATAAATCAAAAAGATGTTAAAATTGAAAGAAAGAAGAAGGATTTGACATGAAACGTGCATCAAAGAAAGGATTGTGAATGTGAGTGTTAGTGTAATTTTTAATTTTAAGACATTCTAATTATAGGATTATGGAGGAGAGCAAGTTTCGGCTGAATTTCCTAATCATAATTAAATTACACTGTTGCCCACCCAATTAAATTTCACTAAAAAAGAGATTTTTTCTTTTTAATTTCTTAAGTATTAAGAGTATTCTAGAGCTGAATAGAATATTTCAATAATAAATATTGATTTTAATATATTAAAAAATTTCGAATTTGAGTTCTTTTTTTTTCTTTTATTAAAAAAATAGAAACGAGACTAATGTTAATGATTTTGGCTTTCCAGGGTGTGTGAAGCAGGTGCTTTATTATTGCTTTTAAACAATTACTTTATGAATTGAGGAAATTCATACCATCATTTAGGAATAAAAGTTGATCAAGTACCTTGTCAGTCTGTCACCATCCAATGTTATATTATCAATTAAAAATGCTTTTTAATCTTTTTATGAGAAAAAGGTGCCTGTTTTTTAAAAGATAAAGCTTGAATTTTGATTTTGCTTATATCATTTGTGTTAATAGATAAATCATTTTTATTAGTGTAATTAATCGCAATGTTGTGCCTGCCAAAAAATTTATGACAGGTCAAATATAGTTATGGATGAAAGAAAAACCAATATAGTTAGAAATTATGGTGTGTAAATATATTGAGTTAGATGGATATACTTATGGCTTAATTAAACGTAAAAAAATAACAAAAAGAATATATACAAAAAAAAATATTTTTTAAATAATATTTTCTAAAAAACATAAAAAAGCTAGGATGTGTAAAAATTGATAAAAAAAGGAAATTTAATTAGATATAAAATTTTATGATATTTAAAATTTTAAAAGTATACAAATTTTTACCCTATAAATATCTAAATTAGTTATTGACTCACGTATGATTTTTTTTTCTTTTTATGGAATTTTTTTTATTTTTCTATGATTTTTTTATGATTTTTTCTACTCGAAAGAACAAACTTGATCGTCGGACATATTCTTTATACTATTTTGCAGATATCAGATTTGGATTAAAATTTTTTCAAGAATGTTATCATTGATACGGTGAGCGTGAAATACATCTTCACCCATTTTCGTCGCAATTCCCTACATCAATTGTACCCAAGAAACAAGACTGGCAGATGTGCTTGATGATTCCATTGAATGCGAAAAAGAAAGAAAGAAAAACAAGTGAAAGAAAAAGTACGGAACATGGGGGTAGTGGGGATTGGAACTCAGGAGATCCAAAAAGGTGAAATCGATAGGCGCCGCCCATCGTCGCAAAGCCACCATTGGCACCACCATCAATTGCTACCTTTCCCAACCGTTGTTTTTCCACTACCGCCACCACATATGATCTCCTTTTCTATTTTTAACTTGCTTCGCCAACTCGCGACTTTCTCTTTCTTATATCGAGGGATTTCGTTCAACTTTTTGACCAACCCCGATGTCGAATGATGACACGGACACAACCATCGGACTTTTTACCATCACGAGGTTCTTCCTATACCCCCCGATCCTCCTCTCAAGCCGACAACAAGGAAATCGGAGCTAGTGAGGTCGAGACATTTTGATGATGATTTCGGCCAAATTATAGCACATCAGGGCATGTGACAACCTCCAGCAGATTTAGGACTATCCAAGCTTCATCCTGATGGTAATCGTGCATCTCCAGTGTAGCTCTGGCGACCGACGAATGGGTTTGATATGTTATTTATTTATTTTTCCTGAGTCTCATATAGGTATAAATAATCATATTTGTGCTTAGTTAGTACTTCAATGAGTATCTGCTATGGTAATATTTCCTCTCAATGATGCAAAATTAATGTTTGATGACAAAGAATGAAGGAATAAAAAGAAAATATATAGAAATTAATAAGGAATAAGCAGAGAAAAACTTGTTTTATTTCCTCTGTTAAGCTTGTTTAAATACAAAAACATTTAACTAAAATGAGAAAAAACAGGAAAAAGATAAGTAAAGGAGCAAATTATTAGGACCCACAATAGAGTATAGGTTCCTAAAAGACAGCCATAATTAACTAAAAAATAGCAACAACTATTTTAAAGACTTAGTCAAGTCTCTGAATTTTTGACTGGTTCAGCAGCTTCTAAGGCACTTTTCTCACACTCCTCCTTGCCTTCGAAGTTACAGACTCCCATTTTAATCTTCAGCTCTTCAAATTTGATTATGGGCAAAGCTTTGGTGAATAAATCGGCAATTTGATTTTCTGATTTGCAATAAATCAATGAAACTTCTCCTTCTTTTTGAATTTCTCTAAGAAAGAAAATTTTGATCTTGAAATGTTTTGTCTTGCCATGAAACACTGGATTTGAGGAAATTGAAATGGCAGCCTGATTATCAACAAAGATTTGTGTTGATTCTTGCTGCTTCAAACTTAAATCTTGAAGAATTTTTCTCAATCAGATGGCTTGATTTGCTGCAGCTGTTGCAGAGATGAATTCAGCTTCTGCAATACTTTGAGCAACAATTTCTTGCTTCTTTGAGCACCAATTAACCACACCCGAACCAAGGCTAAAACAGTATCCAGTTGTGCTCCTCATATCATCAACTGATCCTGCCCAATCGCTATCAGAGAAACCAACCAGCTGAATTTGATCACTTTTAGCATACCTGATTCCATGATCAACAATTCCTTTAACATATCTGAGTATTCTTTTGGCAGCCCGCATGTGTTCTTCACTTGCACAGTGCATGAATCTGCAAAGAAGACTTACAGCCTGCATTATATCAGGCCTAGAAGCTGTGAGGTACATGAGACAACCAATTAAGCTTCTGTAGAGATTCTCATCCACTTTGGCAGATCCATCATCTTTGCAAAACTTCACCTTTGCTTGCATAGGAGTTTCTGTAGCCTTGCAGTTCTCCATATGAAATTTCTTCAACATTTCCTTGGCATATTTTCTTTGACTGATGAAAATCTCATTTCTCAGTTGCCTTACTTCCAGACCTAGAAAATAGGTCATCAATCCCAAATCTGTCATCTCAAATTCCTTGAGCATTTCAGACTTGAATTCGTCAATGAGCTCCTGATTGTTTCCTGTGATTAAAAGATCATCAACATAAATAGAAACAATGATAATTTCAGTGTCATCACTTCTCACATACAAGGTTGTCTCGCTTAAGCTTTTATTGAAGCCTAAGCTTGTCAAATGGTCATCAATCCGGCTGTACCAGGCTCTTGGAGCCTGTTTAAGACCATATAAAGCTTTGTTCAGCAGACAGACTTTATCTTCTTTGCCCTGCACAATAAAACCATCAGGTTGCTCTACAAATATCTCTTCTTTAAAAAAGCCATTTAAAAAGGCAGATTTTACATCTAATTGAAAAACTCTCCAACCCTTTTGAGCTGCCACTGCAAGAAACCTGTGCATATCCTTTCACAACCAACCTGGCTTTGTACTAGTTTACTGACCCATCAGCATTGAGTTTTGTTCTGAAAACCCATTTAACTCCAATGACCTTTCTGTTTGAAGGTCTTTGAACAAGCTGCCATGTGTGATTCTTCTCAATCATGTTTAGCTCCTCTTTCATGGCTAAAAGCCATTTTTTATCTTGCATTGCTTCTTGAACTCCAGCTGGTTCCATTACTGCTACATTGCATTTTGCATAAATATCTACAAGTGACCTGGTTCCTTTAACAGGTAGGTCATCAACATCATCTTCATTTGGCTGTAAATCGATTAGAGCCTTTTTTTCTTCATTTTCTGAATTCCAATCCCACTCTTCATCCTCCATGAACACTACATCTTCGCTGATTATAATTTTTCCAGATTGAGGCTGAAAAATTCTATAAGCTTTAGAGAAATTGTTGTAGCCTAAAAAGAAAATTTATAGAAATTAATAAGGAATAAGCAGAGAAGAACTTGTTTTATTTCCTCTGTTAAGCTTGTTTAAATACAAAAACATTTAACTAAAACGAGAAAAAACAGGGAAAAGATAAGTAAAGGAGCAAATTATTAGGACCCACAACAGAGTATAGGTTTCTAAAAGACAACCATAATTAACTAAAAAATAGCAACAACTATTTCAAAGACTTAGTCAAGTCTCTGAATTTTTGACTGGTTTAGCAGCTTCTAAGGCACTTTTCTCACAAAGAAAAACCAGAATTCAGTGTGTGCGTGCTATGGATACAATAGCAACATTGATAGCGAAATTAATTCCAAAGGAACTTATCGGCGGATTTGAATTTCCTAATCTTCTTTTCGCGGGAGCACCTACTAGCCGATGCTTCATTGCCAGCCACCAGGCCAGCTTCTATAGTCGATTTATTAGTACGTATGATGAAAGAGCAAGTCTTGTATTTGTTTTTATATTCTCCTGTTTTGCTTTTGTAAATTCTGGATCTTGTGCTCCTCAATTGGGGGTTTGCTTGGGTTTTTCTTTAAGCCATAAAATCTAGATTTATTCTTGTTTTGGTTTCAAAACCTTTATGTAACTAATAATCTTGTTAGATTACAATGTGGGAGAATCTAATTTGATTTTCATTATGTAACCTATTATTATTTAAATACTTATCCCAATAAGTATGCTCGTCTCTCAGTACAACTTTATGACAAAGATTGATAATTGTTTTCATAGATGGATACTTCAGTTATTTCGACAATATTTGAAATTATTGTAAAGAACTGTTCAAAATCTCTTCTTGGAAACATCTCTGTAAAGATTTGCATTTTATTTATTCTCATGCCACAACCTTGTAAATAGAACATGAAAAAGTTTAAATAATTCATTAAATTACTGCAAATCTTGAAAATGGATGAACTTTCTGTCATATGGTTGTCGTGTTATGGCCATTATTTCTTTATTATAGTTTCTTGAACTATATAACTCTTGATAAAGCCTTTTGAAGTCAAAAACAACTAGAAAAGCACAAGTTGCAGTAATTGGAGGAGATGAGGACAGCCAGACCGGTGGAATTAAGTGGAGTTTTAAGATATTTAAGGCTTTCTGAGCCATCAAATGGCTTGTAATCAACTATGAAATGTGTGCATTATCTCACTCGTCAAAACAAAATACACAATCTCATGAATGGTGGCAAGTGACAGATTGTTTGTTCAATCCTCTTATTTATAATGGGTATTTGTAGATGCATCCTCATTGGTGTATAAACTATATGTTTGATGCATGCAAATGCAGCTACTAATTTTGGGCAAAATTTTATATAATTATACATTTTCTCATCTAAGAATGCCTATATGTTACTTGATTATACTTTTAAGATATTCACTTCATCCATTGCCTTTACTACTTTGATTTTTATTTTATTAATTACTCTTCAATTTTTCCTTGTTTAACTAACAATCTATCAAACAATACAAGTGGACTATGAATTTCTAGTAGCTATTTTTCAATAATAGCTGGAAACAATACAAACAAGAATAGTAATGACCGATGCAATCTCAGTCCAGACTCAAAAAGACGAATATTCTTCAAGTTTATGAAAACTCTTACACACCTTTTACTGGTATTTTTTCTCTTTCAAGTACATTTTTACTACACTTGTATACTTTTCTTTCGACTTAGTTATACATAATGATTTTATTATTATGAAGTTAAATATATTTCTGTTTGCTAAATTTTGGTACATGCAATACAAGCTTACTTTCAAAACAGAAAGTAATAGTTTATGAAGCTAACTAATTGCCTTGCGCAGATGTTTTACAGTATAAATTTGCATTTTTTATGCTCTAAATATGCTAACTCATTCGCTCAAGAGGCAAAAGTCAAATTAAAATTTTGTGCAAATTTAAAAATTAGCTGTCACCAGCTAAAATAAGTCGAGTTTTCATCCAGCTCAGTTTCAAGGAAAAAAGCAAAGCATGCAGTTTTAAACTTAAAAAATTATAAATATTCTCATTTTCTTATATATTTTTCAAGTATAATACATTATTTATGCTCAGTTTTAATAAACAAAAATTTTAAGTTATTCAGCCAAAGCTCTACAACAAGCATTGTAAACTCTACAATATTTTACAGCTTATTCTGTCACACTTTTGGAACATCTTCAGCTTGAAAAAGTATCATTAGTAGCATGACCCAAATCAGCCCAGTGCCACGAGTCTATTTCTAGCTCAAATCGATCTAGCGCCAGGAGCTCCTCCCTTCGCTCAAATCGACCCAGTGCCAGGAGCATGATTACTTAGCTCAAATCGGCCTAGCTTCAGGAGCAAGATTACTTAGCTCAAATCGGCCTAACGCCAAAAGCTCCTTCCTTCGCTCACTCGACTCGGCGCCACGAGCACGATTACTTAGCTCAAATCAGTCTAGCACTAGGAACTCCTTCCTTCGCTCACTCGGCCTAACACCATGAACATGATCTCACTAGCTCAAATCAGCATATCACAACGAGCACATTATAATTTTAAGCTCAAACTCGATAATTTCGTCATGAGCTATAAAGACTTATTCTCTTAGTAAGGTTGTATATGTTAAAGAGCAACCTCTAATGCTGCCGACATAAATGTCGCACACCTCATGAGGACTTATGATAACAAAGAAAATTTAATTGAAAATGAAATTATATGGCATTCAAAGTTTTAAAGTTATACAAATTCTTAGTCTATAAATAACTAAATCAGTTATTCACTCAGGTATGATTTTTTTCTCTTTTTACTAAATTCTCTTTATTGTTCTATGATTATCTATGATTTTTCCTATTTGAAGGAACTAACTTGACCGTCGGAGTATTCGTAAATCTTTATAGCTCTTTTATCCTTTTTTGCAGATATCAAACTAGGATCGAAATTTTTTCGACAATGTTATCATAAATTATTTGAAAAAATGGGGTAAATTTCAGTCTTGCAACCAGTTATTGCGAAATCAAATAAAAAATTTACATATATATGACTTTTTTAGTGAATATATGAAGAGTCTCAAATGCTTCTATTTTCTTTTTTCTGTAATACAATAATACTTTTGAATATATATTTCAAAAAAATTATTTAAAAAAAATGTCTCTACAAAAAAATGTACAAATAAATTAAATATCTTTTTTTGTTTCAAGAAAAAGAAGAAAGGAAAACTATGACACGGAAATCAGTTTGGAAGACGATATGCCTATGACATCTGTCTTCAGAAAGTTGCCCAAATCATTGCGATAAGAAGAGTGCCATACAAACCGTAGATCTTGATCGTAAGTCCAATTTGCTAGAAAGTTGGTGGCAGCATGTCCTCTGTAGATATGTCGAATGTTCACTTGCGAATCGTAACTGAGATCCTCCCGAATACGAAAAATAACCAGTTTGGGAGAAGGAGGAACTTCAGAATTAATAGTAAGCACATAAACCAAGCTTTTAATTTTAATTTTTTAATAAAAATACCCACAACTATCTGATTATATCATACTTATTTAATTTAACAAATTTTTACAATTAAATTATCACTTTTAAATAGTCAAATTAATGAAATAAAATTAAATAATTGGAGCACTGAAAATCAAAATTACAAAGTACCAAACTAAAATTATAATATTCTTCCTTTAACAAATTAAAAGATATAAGAATTTAAATTATACTTTCTAATATACTGAAATGAATAGTTTTGAACTCATTAATATTCATGGATTCAATTTCAATTTTTAAAGAACACGATTTTTTAGAGGATGATTATATATGTATATACTAATAAACTACACAGTAATTCCAATTTTTGGGTTAATGAAAAAAAAAAAAGATATTGTCCTTGAAAGTTAGTACCTATCACCTTATTAAGTTGTTTTGTAATTTAACTTCCTTAGATATAATCGTGGAATGTAATTTGGTGCACACATATATGTGAGGTGCACCATTTTAAACTATTCGATAATTCAAATATACATGCTTCAAACCCAACATTCCCATAAAAATAAAAAAAGATAAACAAATGGAAAGAAATGTTAATCTTCATATAGTAATAAATAATTATCTTTAAAAAAAATAAATAACAAATCTTTAAAAAAATCAAAATTTTATTAAAAATGCGATCTATATTCGATTCGACACATTAATGATTGATTTATTTACACAAAGTAATTTGACCCAAAGACAGACTCAAAAGTTAATATTAAAAGAAATTAAGGGGAGCAAATTCTAAAAAAAAAATGTTTATGAAAGGAGCATATAGGTAATTTTAGTTTTTAACAAAAATTAGGTACGAATATTGCTACCATCAAGATCACATGGATCTGCCCTTGATTTGATCTAATTTAACTCCTTGAACTGCTCTTGCTCCAATCAGTTTATAATTTGTTTATATTATCCGTCGATTCATAACTTTCTTACATAATATAAATATAAAAATGAGTTTTTTTAATTATACATATATATTTTATTAATTTTCAATAATTTTTTGAAAAGATAAAAAATAATATTATAAAATTTAAACCGTTATGATTTGATTCATTTATAATCCAACTCATTTTAGGACAGATGCAAAATGGGAGAGATAAAGGAGCCAAAGTATAATATAATAGACTAAAATGTTCTGGGTCAAACTGAAAATTTTAAAAAATTATACGAAGCACTTTTAATATAATTTAAATTATATAGTGTAAAATAATCCATTCAATCCGAATCCAATTAATCCGATCAGTTTGTGTTATATTTGTTTTTTTTTTTTCTCAAACTTTTTAAATTTCTCCTTGTGGTTGTGGATAAATCCCAGATTTTGTGGACCTACTAATGATATAAGATGGGCTGGACCAGATGAATGGCCTTGTAAAGAAAAGTCTATTTTCAACTAACGATGTCTCCCATTTTGAGGAAGCATCCAGGAAATAGCAAAAAAAGGGCAAAGTCATCCCAATATGATCAGGTCAATTTTCCCTTAAGAACTTTATTCTTTTGAAAACTTCGCAAAGATTTGGTCAAATATCAGATGATTTTTAGATTACATTATTAACATGATAATGCATCATAGTTTTGTTTGAAAATAAAGTTGTTGAGCATTCAAAGAATACCATATGAACATGGGATTTTTTTTGAAGGTAAGAACATGGAAATTCACTAAACCTTTATTGTGGTTGTAAGAAACACAAAGTCAACAAATAATGTTTCTCTTAAATGACTCCTCAACTTCTAAGAACTAGGAAGGAAAGGTCCATTTCATTTGGTTTGTGTACACAATGCTCAAAACTAATATTAAATTATGATTAATATTAAATTATTTTTTCTCAAAAAAAAACATATGAAATATTTTATTTTTTCAAAAAAACTTGAAATATCTCTTTTAAAAAGTATTATTGATAGACCTATTAAAATTTAACTGGATCTTTGAATATAATTCATATGATCCACTAGATTATTCAATTCGATTTAATCCATTTGAATCATTTTATATTTGTATAAATTTTAACATTTTTATACAATGTAAATATAAAAATAATTTTTTATAGTGTATATATGCATAATTTTTTATTTTTAAAAGATAAATAATAATGCCATAAAAATTGATCCAATCTATTTAAATTATGACTTTTATAGATTTTTAAAAACATTTAGGTTAGAAATGTATATATTCAATTGCACAATTCTTCTTTCACTTAACTTATAGATTTTCACTTGCAAATTCTTCGTAGGAGGTAGGAAAAAACCGGTGACTAAATGCTGCCGGCAATCCTGTTCATGGTCTCCGTTGCGAACAACAACTTCCTATTTTCAATATCTATATGTTTATTCTAAATTTTTTTTCTCTAGTAGAATTCATTTCCACCTTACATAATCAATATTTTCTTTTTTTTTTTGCACATCATGTGTTTTAACTCATTATGTTTATATTATTTAATTTCCTATAAATATATAAACTTTTTTTTTAATTTTTTGTGGTAATTTATAAATGTTAGATTTTATGAATTAGAAAATTTATTTTCAATGTTATTTAATATTGTGTTAACATTTTTTCCTTATCCAGTTTCATCAAATTTTACGAATCTTTATTTAAAACCTCTAAAATACATGTTTTTCTATTTTTCTTGAAAAATGTACAAATTTACATTTTTTAAAAAATTTAACATGAATTATCATTATTGATTAAAATATCTAACCAAATTAAACAGGGCTTAAGGTTATCACGAACCTCAAAAACATGTTTCCCTTATTGTTTGATCTTTGGGTGCAATTTTATTTTTAATCCATATATAAATAGATATTGTACATAATAAGCTATAATTAAACTACCAAAAAAAGTGTAAAAATATATGATAAAATATTTATAAATTTAAATAATAAAAAACGTTTATATAAGTCACTAAAAATTATTTTAATACATGTCATTCAAAATTATTCATGCTATTAAAATGTCTATTATAATTTTCAAAAGGCAAAACACATTTTTAAATTCTTTCAAAATTTTTTACATTAGATTTTTTATAAAAAAAATTGATTAGATTTTTAAAATTTAATACAATATAACACAGTTTTTCATAAAAATATTTGAATAAAAAATTAAAAAAAATATATATTTTTTAATTGCCACTAACTAGGGGTGTGCATCGGTCGGGTTCGGGTGAACCCGACTAACCCAAAACCCGAAATTTACCTATTTTCTTTACCCGATCCGACCCTATATAAATATCGGGTCCCTATCCGAATAACCCGATTTTTTTGGACCCCCGACCCGAACAATCCGAAATTAATTTTTTTTAATTTACATATTTAAATTAAAATCTCAAATTAATACAAATAAATAATATTAAATACAATAAAAAAATATTTTAAAAATACAACAAACTAACAATTTTAAAATTACATTAAATATATATTATATATTAATTAATATTGTAGAAAAATTATAATTTTTTATTTATATATTTAATTTTCGGGTTGTTCGGGCTAGTCGAATTTCACCCGACCCGATCCGAAACCCGATTAACATATATATCAAAAACCGATCCGATCCTAACAACCCGATTAACCCCACCCGATTTTATCGGTTCGGTTCGGGTTGATCGGGTCGGTTCGGTTTTGCACACCCCTACCACTAACAGTGCATCATATTAATATTTTAATTGCTATTGATAGTACATTATGCTAGTATTTCAATCATGCTCGTATTTCAATAGCATTAATAGTAAATTAAGCTTAAAAATCCACTCTCAACATTAAAACACGTGGATTAATTTAATTTATAAAACACATTTCAATCGCATTAATAGCAAATTTTGCTGAAAAATCCACTCGTGCGTTAATTTCATTTATAAAACACATGTGCGTTATTTTCATTAATAAAAAATACATTTTACTTTAATTTAAAAAATAAAAATTTAATAAAAAATTTTTAAAAAAGTACATAATTTAAAGTCAATTACAAATGTCATTCAATATCTTAATCAAATACATCCCCTTAATTATTGATTCATATATATTCAAGAAAAAAAGTTAGAAAAAAAAGGATAATATATAAATTAGCCTCTAAATTATCATCATTTATCCGATTTTTTCATCGAACTAATTGCATGTTAAATTAACTTCCTGAATTTATTAAAAATATCATATTACCCACTCAAATTTATTTAAAATATAAAAAATATACCTTATACTATTAAAAATATTAAATTACCTTCCTAAAATTTGTTAAAAATATCAAATTATATTCCTTATATTATTTGACTTGTATTTTTCATGTGTCAATTATAAACTAACAAATATTCTATAATGAAATAATATAATATTTTCAATAAATTTATAAGAATAATTTAATATTCAATTAATTCAAAAGAAAAATTCAATAAATAGGGATAGTTGTAGGGAAAACTTACGTATTAATAAAAATATCATTGAATGGAGAGAATCCCATCACATGCAACTCATCCATCACACAAATGGATAGATCCAATAATTCCAAGCCTATCATTGCTGAAACAAAGATCAAACATTTCGGCTACCAATGGCTGATGCAGAAATCCTCCATTAGTTTTCATCCTTTCACAACCAAGAGTGGATCTTCCGCACTTGGCCCTTGTCCAGTTACATGAAAAGCAAATTATACCGTAAAAAGCAGGCAGACATCACACTTGAAGGCAAAGCATTCGCCATATTCACCAATGTGGACCTTTTTGTTTTACCCCACCAAATATTGGCCAAAATTTCACTTTAGAGTTGCTCGTGTTCAGATAGAAAATCGAACATTACAAATAAACAAATTACGAAATTAATCATGGATTAAGTGGGAAAAGATGGGAATTATTCACAAGAATAGTAGTAGGCTCCAAGCATACATATTCACAGCAGTAGAGCAGTATTTACACAAGAAAAGACCATAGAATCCCCCATTACATCTCATACTTCCCCCTTTCAGCCAATTGATTAGTACCTATTCACTGAAACATCTTTTATCAAATCACCGCAATGAGCTTAGAGTAACATCTTTCCTCAAAATCAAACATGTTTGTTCTGTTATCTCAACAACTTTATCTCAATTCAACCGATTCTTTCCATTTTCTTTGTTTTTCCTGAATTGGATTTGATGCATTATAACCGGCTGCACTGGATTGTTCCACAAGATGTTCTACTAATTGCCAAGCAGCCAGACAGTTCTACACTTCAGAAATTCTGAAGAGAAGAAAGCCATTCCATATAGTTCTTTCCCTCTGCATATTCATAGAAAAGGGGATTCAGGATGCAAGATAGATTTAGGCTTATAATAATGGACAAAGACAGACTATGCATTCAATGAACATAGCATATAAAGAAAATACCAAGAGAAAAAAACAAATTTTACTATGTGGTTCCAGGCAAATATACTAAGCATTCGCCATGAATCAACACAAGTAGAGAGCTTCTCTGTTAATAAAAGTATTTTAAAGATTCAGAAGAACCATTTTAATTAGTTCACCTGGTAAGGCCTCCCTTCTGGCTCCTGCCAATCCACTCATCTGGATCACTAATTTTACCATGTTTTTCCAGAGTTTAATTCATTTCTTCCATTTCATATGTATAACCAGTGCTGCTAATGACAGTTCTTATCATACATGTTCACATTTACGACTAATCTGGTCCAGATCTTAAGTACAGAATGCAACAGCTTGAGAATGGTTTTGCAACTTTGATTCATGAGGGTCATAATGGAACCTAATTAAACCTTAGGAGTTGTCACCATTTAGAAACAGTAATAACTTTAGAGAAGGATATTAGCAATTCAAAACACATTGTTATGAAATTCTGAAGCCTTTGTTCTTGGCATAAATGTCTTTCAGTTCCTTAGCATTTTACAATTTTCCTCGCATGCTTTTCATATGATCATAAGCTTTGTAAGTAGGATCTCAAAAAAGGCTTCATAAAAGCAAATTTCATCCAATCAAGGAAATAATTCCAACAAATAAAAAAAGAAACCAGCTTTCATGATAAAAACAAACATGACCAATCAATCAACAATCTAACTATAAGTCAGAATCTAAGTGGTTCCACAGTTTCCTCAAGAAGCCAATCAACAACCACTACATCAAACATCAAAGACACATCAACAAACCATAATATGAAAATGTATGCGAAAAATAAACAGGAAATTTACCAGAAGAGAACTCATTTGGCAAGTTCTTGATAGCACTTAAAAGCTGATTGTTAGAATTCTCAACCAATTCCTTGCAACCAGCCCTATAGCAAGGGACCAGCACAGCAAAACCATCATCAGTTTCATCATCACTGTTAAAATCAAGACCATGAGGCTCCACCCACCCAATGGACCAATCTGGACCATCGGATTCTGAGCCTGATAAACAAACCCCACCATCGGATTGCACCAAAACTGCATCGCCATATTGCTTATCAACTCTTCTCTCTTCCCTACTCTGCCATTTCCTCTTAACCTTCCTCTGTGAGGTTATGTTCTTTGTAGGGAATTTAACAGAATCAAGCTCCTTATATCCAGATCCCCAATCACCAGAAGAATTCAAAGAGTTCAAAGAAGAGCCATTTGAAACAGAATCTTTTTTCTCCTTGCCACTAAAGAACCACCATGAAAAACGGGTCAAAGAAGCAGCCATTTTTTTGCTCTTCTTTTGAAAAGAATTGAACTTTGCAGATAAGTTCCTGCCTTTTTTGCAGGCTAACAAGTGATCAGCTGAATTTAATAGAACTAAAAAAAAATATAGCAACTTTCACGGAAGATATCAATTTAACCCAACAAACCCATTAATTTCTCTCAATTACGGCGATTTAGAAAAGCAAAATGCTGCCAGAAAGCTTAAGCACATCAATTAAACCAGAAATACAGGGCCTCTTAAGATTTCTTCAAAAAAAAAAAAAAACACCCCTGGAATTAGAAAACTATTCAAATAGAGGTCATTACCTAAAAACAAGAAAATATCAGTCCAGAATCTCTCTCTCTCTAGTCTAAGCAAAGTCACCATAACTAGGAACCCATGAAAATAGGAAGTTCATAGCAAAAAATTTGTAAGTATCAAACAGCAACAAAACTTTCCATCAGGAAATAAACCCAAAAGCCAAAACTGCTTTTATCGTTTATCAAAAATATATATTTTCGTCAAAAGTACAAAACTTTATATTATCCCAACCACAAAAATGGCACAGAATCGAGAATAAAAGAATCAAACTTTTTCTCAATCTTCAATATATTAAATCAAAGAACGAAGATTTATATTTTTTTAAAAATTTAACCGAGACCTTGAGCACAAAATGGGGAATTTCCGCGATCTCAGAGGATCCAACGGTCATATACAGTCCCCCATCAACAGACAACGCGAATCCGAAACGTTTCGCCGGATAGTTACAAAACTTTTGCGAAACCTGAAACCTTTCGCCGATTAAAAAAGAAAGTTTTAACCCGAAAACGGTTCTCTTCGCCGGAGGGAGAAACAGTATCAGCGACTTTAACCCAAAAATTAAGAAATCAGAACCCTATCTCTCTTCAGGCTCCATAGTCTCACTCCTCTATCTATCTCCACTTTCTCGCTCTAGTTTCTCCCTCTACTGTGAAGCCAACTGACAGAGTTGTGTCTTCTTCCAAATATATAAGAGTCACTTTTTGTTAATATCTTTCACGCTAAAATGATCGAAGCAGATC
Source organism: Excoecaria agallocha (assembly GCA_037975025.1). Lineage (NCBI taxonomy): Eukaryota > Viridiplantae > Streptophyta > Magnoliopsida > Malpighiales > Euphorbiaceae > Excoecaria > Excoecaria agallocha. The sequence goes on along the minus strand of CM075807.1, from coordinate 118,317,828 downwards.
AACGGCTGAGATTGTATAAGGGGGTTGATCCAATTCCAATCAGTTTAACACTTAATTCAGATACCCAATATAATATAGTTTATTTGTTAACTTATTACTACCGATTTTTTTATGATTTTTGATCGCAAGGTATAGTAAACAGCAGCCGTCGGTATGGTGACAAGTGGGGATTATGTGCGTCCAAATTTGCTGACGTGGTTGCAATATATCCAATCATTGCTTGTCTGTGCGGTTCAAGTTAGTGACACGTGTAAACAGGTCATTCTCTGTTTTTCTAATCCCCAAAAGAAAAGAATTCAATTGATATGGTTTAATTGTAACTTGCAAGGGACAAAAACTATTACCAAGTATTCAATTTACTTCTATTAAATATTAAATTTCTAGAAAAAAAATTGATATGTTCAATATATAGAATACGAACCATTTGTTACTTTTTTTTTAATGTTTTATTTAATTAGATTAGCAATCTTTAAGTGAACTTAAAAAAAAAAAAGAATTGAGGAGTAAACCATAAAATGGTAAAGGTCAAATAGTTATTTTTGCAACATATGGGTTAATATAGGGCAAGAGATTAATTCATGATGCAAACCGAAGGGCATAAATTCACGTGCGTGCACGTGTGTTATAGTTTGCACTATCACTTTTTTTTTGGAAGAAGAAAACAAAACACAGGAAATCAGCCTAAAACTAATCTTGGAAACGCGATTCCATAGCGTCTCTAGCAAAAATAGACCCCATTCCCGCCGGAATATCAACATGCCACATAAACTCCCTATCCTTGCTAAATGTCCAGTTGGCCAAGTAATTTGTTATGGTATTAGCTTCTCTATCGATGTGTCAAATAACGACCACCAATCACTGTTAATCAGCTCTCTAATACGTAAAATAATTGGATTACACAAAGGAGGAATGTCCAAATTATCATTGAGCATAGTAACCATGCTTTTATTGTCCACCTGAACCAACACACGTCTTCACCCTTTCTTCCATGCTTCTTGCAAACCTAAGAAATCACCTTAAATCTCCCCAAAATAAGCACTCTCTCCATCTACATAAGCAAAGTACCCTCCCAACCATCTCCCTAACAGCCTTGTAAATAAGACTTCTTAAAAGAACTATTAGTATTTAAGGTAATCCAATCAGACGGAGCTGATTCCCAACCAACTAAAGCTTCATACCTCCCACAACAATTTCGACTAACCTCACTTAAGGACATCTTAGCTTCAATAAATGCCACCATGGAAGAGAATATAATATGTTTCTTCATCTTTTATGGAATAACTTTATGGTTAAACACCTTATCATTTCGCCATTTTCAAAATAACCGTCAGCAGAACCCAAATAATAAATTCCAACTTACTTTACCTACCAGCTGATTTTGAGCCAAATTCTCATCTATTTAACTCGTCAAGTCGCACCAAAAAAAAAACCTGACCCTCAAATTGCCATCCAACCACGACATCCGAAAATCCCTCACCGGAGGGCAGTCCCTCAATAGGTGGACTGTGGTCTCTGGTTCAAAACTGTAAACAAGGCAAAGATTAGACCCAACAAGATGTCATCGCTTCCTCTCGTTGTTTGTCAACACTAATCCCACAACACCAGCCACAAAAACGTTCTAATTTGCTGAGGTCCCTGCCACTCCTAACAAAGCATCCATTTCTTCTCCATCTCATCACTAACAACATGAGCAACAAGATCACAAGTTGAATCCATAATAAAGGACCTAGATGGCGAAGGGAGCCAAATTAGATTGTCCCCTCCTAATTCTATCGCAGGAGGAAACGACAACTGAATTAAGCATACCACATGGCTAGGAAGGAATCGATTAATCAAATCACTTTTTCACCCTTTAACATGGTAGAAACCCTCACTAACCGATGTTTGGGAAATTGATTGCCATTCTCTGGTTTCTCTAAGATGGAAGGAAACATGGTTGAACAAGGGTCCAACTTCAGATCAACTATCAACCAAATGGAGGTTGCCTTCACATCATTAATGGCCCAACAAGTGTTGACTCGTAATGCAGGCCACATTCTAACTATATTATGCCACAACAAAGATCCAGATTTAGCATTCAGAGACATCGACCAAATCTGGTGGGAGTAGTTGTATTTTGCGTTCATCACTCGGACCCAAAGTGCCTTATGATTATTAACCATTTTCCAAATCACTTTGAACAAAAATTCATCATTGCTCTCCTTTAATTTTCTAATACCAGCTCCTCTTTTGGTGATTGGCTTACATAATAGGTCCTAATTAATTAAGTGCATCTTTATATTCCCATCAGAAGAACCCCAAATAAAGTTCCTACAAAGTTTTTCAATCTGCTCATAGATACTAGAGGCCAGAATAGCATCTTGAATCGCATAATTAGGGATGGCTAAAAGAATCAACTTCATTAACGTAATACGTCTCGCTAAAGAAAGAGAATTTATTTTCTAATTAGCCAACCTACTCTTAATATTATCCACTAAATACTTGTAGGTCATTTGACTCACTCTACTATGAAGAATAGGCATGCCCAGGTAGTGACCCAAGTCTTTAGTTAAAGAAAAATCGAAAACATTTTTAAGCTTTAAAGAAAGCTCACATATTGTTAGACACATAAAAGGCTGACTTCCTCTTATTGACTAGCTGACCTGAGCAGACAAAAAATCATCACGCACTCCACACACATTTCTCATCTACTCAACTGAAGCTTCCATAAACAATATTAGGTCATCTGCAAAAAATAAGTGAGTGAGAGAAGGACCAATCCTACCTAATCGAATGGATTTCCAAATACCGGCCTTAACTGCCTTATTAATACCATGGGCAAGTCTCTCCATGCAAAGAACAAAAATGTATAGCGAGAGTGGATCTTCCTGATGAACTCCTTTAGAAGAAGAAAAATTACTAGTTAGCTCTTCATTCTAAGAAACATATGAGCTACTACTCTTCCAACAATTCAGAAGCATAGAATATAAGTCAATGGGAAAGCCAACATTAATGAGTGTATCTAGGATAAAATTCCATCGAAACTTATCATAAGCTTTTTCCAAGTCAATCTTAATCATCACTCACCTTGTTTTACCTTTTTTACTATGCATTGAATGAGCTACTTCCTAAGCAATAAAGATGTCGAAAATTTATCGTCCCAAAATTATACTAGACTGTTGTGGACCTACCAACACATTCAAACACGATTTAATCCAATTCATAATAACTTTCATCAAAATTTTATAGATAACTGAAAGCAAGCTTATAGGCAAAAGTTATTGATATGATTGGGACTATTATTCTTAGGAATAAGATATATTATAGCTGCACATAAGATCAGATCCATTGCTCCTCCTACCAATGCCCTGTTGATAAAATCAAATAAAGAATTTTTTACCACTGCCCAATATTTTTGGAAGAACAGCAGATATAAACCATCTAGACATAAAGCTTTTAGCTATTTCATACTAAAAAGATCATCATGAACTTCAACCAAACGAAGAGGTTTGGTTATGTTGTCCACTAAAACTCTAGCTAAGGGATAGAATTTACCTTAAATGGGAAACAAAGGAGCTACCTCATGTTCTTTCGAATATAAGTGCCTGAAAAAAATCAACCATATGCTTTTTTAGTATTTCCTTATCAAAACTCCACTCCCCATCCGCCAGCCTTAGATCATGAATGAAATTTTTCTATCTCTTAAACTGTATCTTATTATAAAGGAAAGCATTATTTCTATCTCCTGTTAACAGCCACTTCGATTTTGATTTTTGCTTCCAATAAAGTTCCTTCTAAAGAATAATTTAATTCAGTTCGAGTCTTAGCTCTTGGCTAAGCTTGATTAAATGACCTGAATAACATCTCTTTAGAAAGGTTTCAATATCAGCCAACCTAGAAAGCAACTTTCTCTTTTGAAACTTGATACAACCAAATGTGGCTATGCTCCAACTATTAGCTCTATCAACAAAATGATGGATATCTTCAACAATATTTTCCAAACCCTTCCAATTCTCCACCATAAACTCATGAAAACCCCGATGAAGAACCCAGGCTGTGTTGAATCAAAATTGCCTATGAGCCTTTCTCCTGGAATTATCGATGTGGATAACATGATGGGTCTATGATCCGAGTATATCCTAGGAATATGGGTCACCTTTAACTTTGAAAATGCTTTTCTCTATTGATTATTGCACACTGCTCGATCTAACCTCTCCAAGACCAACCCTCGATGCCAACTGAATTTCAGGCCTGAGAAACCCATGTTCAAGATACAATAACTATCTATAAACTCTGCAAAAAGAGGACACGGTATACTACCCCGAGCAAAACCACCAATCTTCTCGTTCGAATAAAGGAAAGCATTAAAGTCTTCAATAACAACCCAAGAATTGAGAATATTCCTAGATAAAGCTTTTAAAACATCCCATAAACCTTTACACCGAGTATGAAAAGGGTCCCCATACACAGCAGTAAGAAAGAAAGAAGGACCATACGACTGAGACACCTTTAAATGGACTAATTGATATGACTAATCCTTAATCTTTATAGTTACATCATCAGACCAGAGGACCCAAATGCCTCCTGAGAAATTTAAAGCTTTCACTCGAAAAGAATGCAGAAAACCAAGTCTTTTTATAACATTATCAACAACACAACCACTTATCTTTGTTTCAAGAAAAATAAGCATTGACACCTTATACATACGAACTAAATTTCTACCATGTAATTCAAATTTTTTAGAGCCTGCCCCTTGGAAGTTCCAAGAAATAATTTGGATCCCTATAAAAAGGAAATAAACTAGCAAAAGAACCTTACCAGCGAGGTCAGCTACGACTTACAAGCCCTTTAAACACATCTTGCATAGCCCTCTATCTATCTATGTTAGTAAGCAGGGTCTGGCTAACAACATCAATATTAAGTAATTCAAAAATTAAACCAGAAGCTTCATTGATTTTCATACCTAATTCTTTGCTCTTCCTTTTGCCCTTGACATGATTAAAGTCATGAATACTCTTCAATTATCCCTTGTCTGGCGATCTACTTCCACTATGCATAAGACCTTTAACTCTAATACCTTGATGAATCATTTTATCTTTAATGGAATTACTAAGGATGAGTTTAAAACTACTCAGGTACGAGACCGTCACTGCAGTATGATTATTGGGATCAAAAACTGATGACACCTTGTTGCAACCTTGATGACTCCTATCATTCATATCTAAATTCGAATTGGTGATTTTATAACTTGGTTCATCAAAACACGAAGACAAAATATTGACATCCATATTTTCTTTACCAATTACTTCTTTTGATCGCATATTGATAGCTTTAACAACATGATCATTCTCTTGATCCATCTGCAAATATGGTTGTGCTTCGCTACCTATGCTAGCTCTAAATAGAGCATTTTCATGCATCGAAACTACCTTCTCACCGGATGATATATCTTTAGCATTTCCAAACCTGATTGCAAACATCTTAGCTTTCTTCATTTGCCTCTGATTATTAAACCCAGCAGGCCTATCATATTGACTGACATCATTTAGTTGAACTGTCTCTTATCCTAACTCCTCGCCATTCAAATCATTCAACATCGCAAATTTATACCCTACCACTTTCTGTGTTTTACTCTCTGTCCCAATACCTGCCATTCTGTGCTCCTCTCTTACCTTTCTTCCTCTTTTTTGCACTATCATCCATGGTCCAAACTTTGAATCTGAATTATTAGGCCCAACATATCCACTACTTCTCTCTTCACCATCGGGACTATTATCAGTATGGGGTCCTACAGTAGCCTCCATCATAACCTTAGTGCTTCCCAAGGAACATTGGTCCCTAAGGTAACCATACTTTCCATACAAGAAATAAATTTTGTATAGACCTTCATATTCAACCCTGATTTTCCTATCTTTAATTTGAATCTACGACACCAACGATTTCATAAGATCCAACTCTATAGCGATGCGAGCAAATTTAGCCCTTTTTGGTCTAAAGTATTATGATTTATCTTCACCATTTTCCCAATGCTCGCCCTAATTTTCAAAAGAATACATTTGTGGTAATAATGCAAATGGAAACTCGAAAAGCAAACCCACACCACGACAGAAGTCAACACCCCATTGTCCATTAAAAAATTCGAATGCCAGGGTTGTATCATAAGATAATATCCCATGATCGTCCATGGTCCCCTAGCCAAAGCGTTGATAAAATCACTCATTGGATCGAAATGGATGAGAAAATAGTTATTGTCCAAATCCACCACCTTAATTGCCTTTTAGGTGACCAAAGTAACTCCAACCTATTACATAGGACTCTGTACATGATTGTCTTCCCTAAAAGTTGAACAACTATAGAATTTTTTGATGGTCTAGCCAATTTTGCTTCAAGCCTTTCAGAGACATCGAGTTTTAACAACCCTTCTTGCAAAGAAATCGAGATATCCTTGTCATTACTACCTTCTGTTTCAGAGATCTCATTACTAGGTTCCGAATCCTTATCCATCTCATCATTAGACTCATTAAATTGGTCCTCATCAAGCAGTTCATGTATACCAAAAGGGATAATATTACCGTATTGTGAAATAAGGCATCCCGAAAGGACTTAACCTTAGGTTTCGGATTCACCTTACCTTCCTCTTCTTGATTCTCCAACCCCATAACTGTATCCATATCCTCCCTATGATAATGCCTCACAATTGATTAGGGTTTCAGCTGAGATTATAATTTGCATTATCACTATTAATATTTCTTTTAACTACTGTTCCAAAAAGAGCAAAAATAACAACAATGTTCAAAATTTTAAAGTATTTTGGACAGAAAAAGGCAAATTAACAATCTCTAACAAACTATTGGAGCAAGTTAGTCCTTGTTCAACTTGTTCAAAAGCAAAAAAAAATATATAAAATAAAATAAAATGTATACTCCTCATTTTATAGTATTTGTTAATAAAAATAATTTTATTTAAAAATAAATATACCTTAAAAAACTTATAAGCATATACATACATATGAATCGTTCGATCGTGCGTACTATTGATCAAACAGTTAAGATATATCACATTGTTCGCGCTTTCTTTCGGCTATCACTCTTAAAAATATAGATAATTTTATAATTTTATAACTTTTGTTCCAAGTATAGCCACCATATTAATAAAATATTCATATAAAATAAGCTATTAAATGATTGCTTTAATTTTAGTGCAACAATTTTAAAAAAGACATGAAATGAGGAAGCAATAATATTTGAAAAGGGGGTTAGTTCATGTGCATGTATCTTTTAATTTAATATCTATGGGAAAAGAAAATAGATGGAGTTAAAATGTGTAATCATATGTATCTAAAGTTTGTTGTTCTAACTCATTCCAATTTTTGTTTGTTAAACTCATAAATATTCTTGACGCTCATTTTTACAAATTTTTTAATGGTTGTAGTCATTTTTTTTTGTCATTCAATTTTTCAAATTAAATTTTTTTGTTTTTTTTATATTAACATTTTAAAAAAGAAAAAAAAAACATTGTTTTTTAAAATAGCCAATCACATAATGCCACACATTTTTCATTATTTAAAATTTTAATGACAAAAATAACTAAAAAAATTAGTATCATTTTCGAATCAATTTGAAAAATTTAATGGCAAGAACGCTAAATTTAAAAATGTTTTAGATTTAAAATTAAAATTTAATATTTTAATTAATTCAAATTTACATTTGACAATATTTAATATTTAAATATTTAAAAATATTTTATGCTTATGGAGTTTAAATCGCAAACCTTTAAATTAAAAAAATAAGAGTGCATTATCATTTCCTCTTATTGGTTGAAAGGACCAAATTAATATTTTAATAATAGCAAGGATGAACTTAATAATCATTAAAGAATATTGTATCCAAAGCTTATGACAATTTGGAATAGAACTACTTATAAGTTTTTTTAATTAGACTTGGTTTCCATCCCACTTGGGTATCACACATTATGTTATTTGTCTCATCAGTCTCTTATATTATTAAATTGAATGGGATAAAATGTGGTGACTTTAAGCCTTTTAAAGGTCTACGTCAAGGTGACCCTTTATCACCTTTATTGTTTGTTTTGGCTACAGAAGGATTTTCTTATGCCTTCAAACATGCATGTTTATCTTTCTTATTTGCTGATGACTCGTTATTGTTTTGTCATATGTCTGAACAGGAGCTTTCTTGTGTTTTCAAAATTCTTCAGGATTATAGTGCTATGAGTGGGCAATGAATAAATTATCAAAAATCCTTCATTTTCTTTTCTAAAAACACTTATGGAGTCAACAACAATTGGCTAAATCTGTTTTGGGAATTTCAGAAGCAGGCTTTCATGATACTTATTTGGGATTGCGTTCCTTTTTTTACTCTCCAAATGTGATACTTTTCATAAACTTTTTGAACACCTGCAAACCAATTTAGATGGTTAGCAGACCCATCTTTTATCCCAATATGGCAAGGATATTTTTGTTAAATCGGTTGCACTAGCAATTTCAATTTACACGATGTCTTACTTTAAATTACCCTTTAAGCTTTGTGATTCCTTATCTACAAAAATTATTGATTTTTGATGAGGTTTATCACACAGGGATAATCAATATCATCGATAGCTAAATCCAAATTATGGTAAAAAAATGGGAAGGTGGCATGGGTATTCGCAATTTGAAATTTTTTAATCTTGCATTATTAGCCAAACAGTGCTGGTGTATCTTTTGATTCCCTTATTCTCTTTTAACATGCATTCTGAAGGAAAAATATTTTCCCAAGGGTAAGTTTCTACAACTTAGTCCTTCTTTCAATGCTTATTGGGGATTGCAAAGCATACTTCAAGATTTGGCGATGTTAAAAAAAGGAATGCATTGGCAGATTTTCAATGGTAACAATGTTAACATTTCTGACGCCTAGATTTCTGATTCATTTCCTTTCGCACCAGAATTTAATCCTGAAATTTTGCCATCAACTGGACATGTCTCTTCATTGATTAACACTTATTCTCTTTCCTGGAATGCTCCTCTTATGAAGAATACTTTTATTCCACGTCAAGCATAATTTATCTTAAATCAGCTTTTGTCCATATTTTTTGGAGAAGATTCTTAATTATGTATCATACCTCTTCTAGAAAAATTTTAATGAACTTGGGATATCATGTGGTATTTCGGCACTTTGATTTAGCTTATAACTTAACATCATTTTCTTTAATTCCTGTTCATTGGAAAAATTTATGGAATTTGAAGCTCCCTCACAAATTAAAGGTTTTGAAAATTATACTTCAATGGTTTGCTGGTACGTATGAATTTAATTCAACGGTTCCCTATTTTTCTGACATATGCTCAGCATGTGGTATACTTGAGTCATTAGTTTACTTTTTTTTTCATTGCCCTACTGCACAACAAGTTTGGCATATGTCTACCTTTGGTAAATTTTATAATAGCCCTACTCTCTCTTTTAAGGAGGTTCGGATGTTAATTCTAACTTCTTCAAGAAGATCCATTTCTAATCATATCCCTCCTCTATTAATCCACATTCTTTGGGGTATTTGGAATGCTCGCAAAAAGTTAAACTTTCAAGGTAATTCCCCTACTTCTAGGGTCATTTGGTATGACTGTTTGCGCTTTTTCTATGGTTTCAATGATGCAAATAATTTTGAGCATGTTAATCCAAGATTATCTACATTTATTTCTGTTTGGGAGCCACCCCCTCTTTTGTCTTTCAAAATAAATATTGATGCGACTCTTTCTCTATCAAAAATATTGGTAGCATTGACCTTATTGTACTTAATCACCTTGGCCAACCAATCAATGTTAAGGCCTTCTCCTCTCCTCTTGATCATCTGTTATTGGAAGGAACAGCTTTTAGAGAAGCTTTAATCTCAGCAAAATCACATCTACATTTGACATTTCATATTGAAATCGATTCCTTGAGTATATCCAAGCTATTACACGAAGTACTGATTCTCGAGTTATTTAAGGCTAATTTTAACTGATATTTTTTACCTTTTACCTTTTTATCATGTTACTTATAAACATATCCCTCATAGTTCAAATATGGCTGCTCATTCATTAGCAAAAAAAAAGGTGTATATGTTGGTTTTGCTCATAATGTTGCAGTCCAATCCAATTATATTTTTTTTGTAACTTTTATTATCTTTTTAATATATAGTTTTCTTAGTGAAAAAAATACTGTACCGAAAAAGAAAAGTCTAGCTGAGGGCTACAACTAAGATAGTGGCAACAAGATATATATATATATATATATATATATATATATATATATATATATATATATATATATATATATATATATATATATATATATATTTATTTAAATTCAAATATTTTAAGAAAAAATAAATTAGTTAAAATAATAATTATTTTGAGATAAAATGAATATCCAATAAAATTTTATAAAAAAACAAATGCCTTGAAATCCGTCTTTGCATGCATTGGCTACTTTTAATTTCCATGTGAGCTAACCCGAAAGAAATAATCATAAAACCTATAGTAATCTCTAGCTCCATTTCTGATGTAAACCCTTTTGTTTTCAGGCCATAACCCATTATTGATATTAATGCTTAATATATTAATTACAGTCACCGTTAATTTTTTTTTTCAAGAGTCACCACTAATTGAGAATGTTGATTTGCTAGTTCTATCCTCCAACAATTTATCACACCAAAAATATAAAATAAAATAAAATAATTAACATCATTGTATGTGAATTGCAAATTCTTTTCATGGTGCTTTGGTGAAGCCATTTTGCTATCTTTTGCTTTTCTAGTGCAAAAGGCTTTAAAATGATAATAAATAAAAAAATATATCAAATATAGCCAACTTTTCAATCGCTTTTCCTTTGCATTTTGTAAACATTATTGAAAATTTTTTTATAGACATCATGCACTAAATTGACAAGTAAAAAAAAGGTTATAAAAATAAATATTTTTTTAATATTACTATTATTATTATTATTTGAAACTTATAGTATTATCATTGGAGTCGAGTGATACATAAACAATCAATGGATAAAAAGGTTAGAAATAGAAAAGAAAACGGAAGATGCCTACTTATTTCTCTGTGTCAAAAAGAGAGGGAAAGAGAATCAAAGGAAAAGGAAGGAGAGAGAGAGAAATATATTATAGGCCAACCCAAAAGTCACCAAAATCAGAAGTAGTGTGCACTTTTCTTCCTCCACTTTCATTGGCCATTCAATTTTTTTATTTTTTTTCCTTCAAGTCTTTGTGGCAATGTCAAATTTCTGCATACTTTTATAATCGTGAGGCATCGGCCCCTATTGCTTTCAATTTTCTGTAGAATTTCTTCGCAACCCATTAAGAATAATGGGGATTCATTAATTACAGATAAAAAAAAGAATTCAAATGGTGTACTTTTCAATTTTAATGAGCGAATAATGTTTGCATTTTGCACTTTAATTTATTTTTTAACTTTATAATTGAGAATCAATTATTGAATTGTTATTTCTTAATTTTCTAGTATACCTCTATTAATGTAAAGGCATGCTAGTAAAACTATATCAATTTTATCATATTAATTACCAAATATTCTTTTTTAATATGTGTATAAAACAGAAGTTTTTTTTTTGACACAGAGAATAATTATAATGCTATGCTAATACGACTTGTCTCGCTTAATTGGTTATTTGAAATTAACAAGTGGAGAAAACGTATTCTTAGAATATATATGCTATAGATCAATGGTTATTCCTTCAGATGCTAAAAAATAAAAATTTGAATTTTTTTAAGTAAAATTATAGATTTAATTTTTATTTTAAGCATGAAATACAAGCTATTGTAAGCTACTGACATGAAGCATCTTTGAGGGAGTTAAGAATCTTTGATTCCCATAATTTTTTTTTCAGTAAATCCTTGATTTTTTTTTTTACAATTTAGCATACCAAATTTTTTGATCCCATGTGCATTTTATTTCGCCCCTATGCATTCACGGTCATCCTTAACCGAAAAGATCACATCCAATCATGAATATGATAGTATTTGATTTTAATTAATCAATTTCATAAATTTAAAAAAATAAAGCCGAATACCAAAAAATCATGGAAAAAAAACATATATACCATTGCATAGCCATATATTGTAATTTTTTTATTCAATCTAAAGTGAATTGAATATATATGTTTTTATCAACAAAAGAAAAAAAAAAAGGAAATCAATTGAGTTTGCACCTTTTAATTTATTTATGAAGAAATAAGAAATGTTGGGTTTGAATTGAGAATTTAATTTGGGGCTACTATTTGATCCTATTCCTATCTCTTGATTTTTTTTTGATAGAAATCTTTTACTTGATTTTATAAAACATGATTAATTTCACCTATTGTTATTGAATTTACGACTTATCAACCAAAAGTAATTAATTTATTTTTCATAATTTAAATGTCACTAAATTTATTATTTTTTTGCAAAAAATAATTTCGATCAATTTCCAGCTATGACCCTTAACAGAATGCTGACGTGGCATGTCACATCACCCACTCGTGCACATGTGGATCTGTATGTTCGTCTACGTCATCAAATGACGTGTCATATTTTGACATATCAGCTGCAATGCCAATTTTTTTCATCCACATCAGCATGCCACATCAGCAACAAATAAGATGTTGACACGTGTTGAGTTTGCTAGTGGAGAAGATAGTGTTGAGCTGAGCAAACTCAAAGGTGGCAACAAAGGAAGAAAGAAGGCAAAAATCGAGATTTAGAAGAAGCAGAGGAGGAAGAAGAAGGAAAATGAAAACTGAGATCCATGATTGAAAAATGGATTTTTGCTATTTGCCACGTGTCAGCATTTTATTGATTGTTGATGTGGCATTCTAACGTGGATCAAAAACTTACATGACAACTGATGTGTCAAATATGATACGTTATCTGCTGATGTGGACAAATACATGAATCCACATATGTATAAGTGAGTGACGTATTACGTCACATCAGTATTTTGATAATGATTATGATTAAAAATTAATTAAAATTATTTTTTTATAAAAATATAATAAATTTAATAATATTTAAATTATGAAAAATAAATTAATTATTTTTAAAATAATTATAGATGAAATTGAATATTATAAAATAATATATCCTCTGTCCCAAAAAGATGGTTTGTCTTTTCTTTTTTATTTATCTTAAATTATATAATATAATAGCTAGCTTGATGTTTTTCTTATTTAACGTGCATGGTAACTAATAATTACAACTTATTATTCCCTCCATTACTTTCAATTTTCATATAAATTAAAAAAAATTAGTTATTATAGCTAAATGACAAAAAAATTATATAACTTTTCTGTTATATACATTCTAAATATAGAACGAGTAATTAAATATTATTAAAATTATAAAAATTATGATTAATAATGCAGCAAAAAAATTAAATTACAATTAATAAAATAAAATAAAATAAGGATATAATAAATAATTTTTAAATTAATAATAATAAAAATATAAACAAGATTATATGACCTATTAGAAAAGAAAAATTAATAAAAATTATGAAACGGAGATAATAATTTTTACTTTACTGATATATATACTTTTAGTTAATGTATAGATGCAGTATTAGAAAACATGGTTTAATTCTAGGATTTTGTTCGTTTAGATCAAACAAACCCATTGTAGACCGATCAATATGAACTAATTAATTGGATAAATGTTTTTCTTAATTTAATCATATCAACTAATGAATTAAATTTCCTGACTATACTACACTAATTAACCAGATTAACGGATTTTTTTTTTTTTTATGGAAGGAAGAAGAGGAAATTTCTCGTGGTTTACTTATTGATTAATCCCTGGATTTACATGGAAGACACATTTTTCAAAATGATACATTTAATTTTTTTTAATTTAATTTTCATCACGAGATTTGCGTTGTATTATAAAGATAATTTTTGTTTTTATAACAGGTGGATGAACACGTAATTACATAGTTTTTAGGTACAATTGAATTCAACTGCTGTGACTGTGACCTCTTAATTACTTGGGCGGTTGTGATTATGATTAGATAATTTTAAGTAAACTATTCTACATGTTTATCCTTTGGTTAATTATTGTTTCTTTTTTTCATAAAAAACAAAAACAAAAAAAAATTGCTTTCGTGTTATTAGGGTTAAGAAATGAAGACGCAATGGTTACAGAGTACAAATTGACTAGGCTGGTATACTTTGTCATGTTTGATATGGACAATTTGATATGCAAGGAGTTAGAAATTATATACCTTTTTTTTTTTACCAAAATATCTGGAATTAAAAATTATATATATATAAACATTAAGAGGACATTTTTGTTTTAGGCAGAGATTTAAATTTTAAAAATCATTAAGAGGACATTTTAAGAGAACTACATGATATTGACTACTCTCATTTTTAATAGAAAAAAATAAACAATTTAATATTTAGAAAATTAAGTGCAAATCCTTTAGTGAATATTTCTATTTAATTATATTTTAATTTTAACTTAAGACATACTGAAATAACTTTTGTTTTTTTAACCAAAGACAACTTAATCTTTAGAAACGTAAATGCAAGTATTTTAATGAATTTTTTATTTATATTTTAATTTATATCTAACAAATAACCTAAATTTAATTTTATAATTCATTTGAATATTTAAATTTTAACAATAATTTATTGAGCATGGTACATTAGTGTTTTTTTTTTCTGAAATGTAAATCAAGAAATAGCATTGCTTAAATAAAAAATCAGCTGTAAGAGCCTAAAAAATAAGGGATTTATTTCTCAAATCATTACATCTGATATAAAAACGGATTCTCTAACAAGTTCATGAGCCACTTGGTTGGCATATTTTTTAACAAAATAAAAATTAAGGTTAAAATCATTAAAAAAAATTAACAAAATCTCAAAATTATATATAATAAAAAGTATTTTTACAACAAAAAAATGCGCCTAATAAAAACAGAAGAGGAAGCAGCAGCAGGCTCGCATGACATTGTACGAAACGATAACTGAAAAAACAGGCCAAGAAACATAGCACATGCTTTCCAATTCACACCCAAATGTTAGAATTTAACAAACATGTGGTTTGTAATCCCCGAATCCACTTGCCATCACTTTCAACCCTCACTCCCTTTCCCTTCTTCTACTACAATTATTTTCCTAACTAATCAAAACTTCATTCACACATTTGTAAGTTTTGAACAATTCTAAATCTATTTATAAAATTTTTATAATTAATTCATTAATTCCTAATTCTATCTTTTTTTTTCCTGCTTTCCTGTTTATTGTATTTATATATCTTATTTCAAAATCTTCTTAATTATTTCATGATTTTCTCTTATAATTTATTTTAGATCCACTTCTATTCAAAAAAAAAAAGGAAAATTTACTCCACATCCGTACTTTTCAGAAAAATATGTATGATTATTATTTATTTTTGTTAATGTATTATTTAGCCTATCCCGGTTATAAGAGAGGGACTTAATTATAGGTAGCAAATCATGAAATTGATCGGTAATAAAGGATCGGGTTATAAATTGATCGGATCAAATCCCAAATCATATAAATGGACGAAAGTTTTGCATATTTGATCGAATTGAATTATGTCGTATAATTCAAACGGATCATAATAAATAGGTTGTTTCATAAAAAAAATTAATAAAAAATAAAAAGTATATATTTATAACATAAAGTATTTATTTTTATTTTCATATAGTATAAAATCACAAATTATGCAAATAAAGCGCAAACAGATTATAAATGGATTAAGCCATATAAATTATATAACAGGTTGGATGCAATCGGATCACTACGTAGGTCAAACGGCCAATTCGAATTTGCCCAAATATATATTATTTCCTTAGAAAAAACTCATTGTACAATTTGATTAATACGGAATATTTTTGGAACATTGATTCTAAAAATGAATAGAAATATCACATATATTAATTAATTGGAATCCAATGGTTGGATTAAATTAATACAAAGTTGTTAATGGACCACTCGAATTAATAACTCCAATTATTATGTAGTAATAGCGACTAGCAAGGTTGTCTTTTTGTTCCTCAAAGTAGAAAGAAACAACATGACTTCACTAAAATTAAAGTTTCATTTATTATAACCATTAGGCATTTGATTATGTTGTTGGGGTCTAGCTTGTGGGATCAATTTCTATTTTTCTTTTGTTCTCTTAAAAATAAATAAATAATAATGTACTTTATTATTCCTTTTGTCTCATTTAAAAATATAATTTTTAATTTTTTACGAAAATTAAAAAATAATTAAAATACTTCAATTTAAAAAAATTATAATTATTGAAAAAATATCCTTTTATATTTTCAAAAAAAAAATTATTTAATTTTAATTAAAAATAAAAAGTAAAAAAAATATAAATATTTAATAAAATTTATAATAAATAAAAAATATATATATTTATTTTTTAAATTAAAAAAAATAAAATGAAATAAAATTTAATAGAAAAAATACCTTTTCAAATTGGAACGGAACGAGCAAAGAAAAGCCTTATAACATGAAAGCCTGATCCAGTTGGACCGATACCGAGCCTAGTTAAACAAGATAGGCTAAGCCCAACTGCCCAATTCTGTTTGCTAACGGTTAGGACCATTTCTCAAATAAAGAGCACAAAACTTAAACGGAGTTAAAAATCTCTAATATCCTCCATCCAATTTCAAATCTATATCGTCCCCCTTTTTTCTCTCCCCCAACTCCCAACGGCTCTCTCTCAGTTCTTTTCTTTTTCTCTGCCATTCTTCAACAAAGCAACGAAGAACTCACAAAACAGTTCGTACTATTGAATCAAGTCATCTTCCATGGCGAACTTATAATTGCATTACCAGGTACATTTCTGGATCTTGATTTCGCTGTTCGGAATCAACTTCCAAGTTCTTTTCTTTTCTCCGAAATCGATGCTTGGTGCAATTTGGGTATTCTGGACTAGATTCACAATCTGTTTAGTTAGTTACTTCTTGCTTTATATGAGTTCGGGGTTTTTTTTTTGCTTCGTTTATTTATGCGTTTGAATTAGCCTTTTGATTAATTGTCATGAAATTCAGTGAAAAGATAAGAAAAATGAGCTCTCTCAGGTTAAATCTTTGTTAGTTGGCCTCATTTGGTAGTCAGTTACTATAGGCTTTCTTGGTCTTAGAACTGGGAAGTGGGAAATCCTAAGATGTAAAATTTTTGTGCCTTTCCTTTTTTTTTTTTTTCTTTGAAATTTTTTAAAGAGACGATACAGGTTGCGAAGCCTGCATGAGACCTTTCAGTGTATCTAGTGCCAAGTTCTGTGAGTGTTGGGATTTATACTGCAAGTAAGAGTAACTCATGTATATCTATACTGCACAAACTTGTTTAGTTCAATAGGTTTGTTAATGATCCATCAAAATTTGGAAAGAGTAACTACTATAGCTTCAATTTGCTGCTTGTTTTCCCGTAAATTCTTTCTTCACTAATGATATTTATCTGTTAGCCAGCAGGTATTAATTTTGAGACAGATTTAATAGAAGTACAATGGAGAGGGTCTGTGAAGAGTTGGATGAAGCCAAAGCTGAAATTGAGAAGCTTAGGGTAGATTTAAAATGCAAAGCAGAACTGTCTCAGAATTTGAAGAAAGCCCACCATGAGCAAATGATTCAAATTCAACAGGCAAATTCAAAAATTGAGAAACAGACTGAAGAATTAAACGAAAAGACAGAGGAGCTCTCTGAGGTGAGACAAATGTGTGAAGACCTTCGGTGTAGTTTGAATGAAAAGGAATCCATCATTAGACGGGTGAGCTCTGCAAATGATAAGCTCAGAGTTGATTGTGATGAGAAGAATCAAAAATGGGAAAAGAAAAAGCGAGAATTGGTGTTGGCCCTAGATGAAGCAAATGAGAGGAATACAGATCAGGAGCAAAAAATTAATGTATTAATGGCTGAAATTGAGGGTCTTAAGGGGCTTCTATCAACTTCGGAGAACAAGTGCAAGGAAGTCGAGAAAAAAGTAAAAGCCTGCAAAGAACGAAGAGAAAGAGATGATGTGCTGTTCAAATTAGAGGAGGAGAATAGGATGCTTGAAGATCAGCTAAAATGGAAGAAAGAGCAGTTCAAACATCTTGAAGAAGCACATGAAAAGCTTCAAGTTACGCTAAGGGAAAGCAAGAAAGAGTGGGAGTCGGAAAAATCCAAATTGATTGACGAGATTTGTAATTTGCAGACGAACTTAGATTCTCAGATCAGAGTCTCAGGGGATCTTCAAAACCAGTTGAAAATGTGCAACCAAGCCCTAGCCCATGAAGAAAGTAGGAAAAGGTATCTAGAAGTTGAAATTGGTGAGTTTAGAGCCCGATTTGAGAATGTTTTCACGGAGTGCAAGGAGGCAAAGTCTCAACTGGAGCACTTGACCACTCAGAGAGACAAAGAAATAGCAGCTCTTAGAAATTCCTTGAGCACAAAGGAGACATTTTACAAGGAAATACAGTACCAAGCCAGGAAGTTGGAGCAAGAAAATCAAGATTTGCTTGCGTCACTTAAAGAAATCCAGGAAGCTCATATACAGCAGGTGGGAAATTCTTCTGTGGCAAAACTGCGAAACAAGCTCAGAAATGTGGAGCACATGCACAGGGATTGCTTTGCGAATCTTAGAGCTAAAGAAGCTGAATGGAGCTCTCAACTGGAAAAACTGACTGGAGAGCTGGACAGTTATAGGTCTGCTGTAAAGAGCAAAGAAAAAGCAGAAGAAGAGCTTAAGATGGAGTTGGAAGCTTGTCACTCTGCAATAATGCAGCTAGAGTTGCAAAAATGAGGAGGCATCAGTGATGTTGCTGGTGTTGAAATCAGGAATAGCTGAGGCGCACTTGAACCTCAGAAATGTTGAGATTGAGACAGCTCTCCATGAAGAAGAAAGAGATGAAAATGTATCCCACTTGATGAGGCAACTGGAGGTGAAGAACGCTGCTCTGTCCAAAGCACTAGAAGATAACAAAGAAGAACGTCAGAAGGCTGCATCTTTATTGAAGAGAGTTGAATCTTTGGAACTTGTTGAGGAGCAGCAGTTCCTGTTAGAGAAAGAGCTGCAGAGGCACAAGGAATTACTTCAGGAATCATCCGAGTCTCAAATTCACTTCAGGAAGCAATCTTTGCAGACAGAGAGAGAGCTGCATGAGAAAATTGGTGAACTTTGTGACACCTTAGATATGGCAAAATCAGAACTTGCAACAGAACGTGAGAAGACAGCACTGCTGTCAAGCAAGGCTGCATCCTTAGATATTATCGAGGAAAAGCGTCAATTGATGCAGAAGGAGCTTGAGAAGTACAAAGACATGTTCGACGAATCATCTAGATGTCAACTTCACCAACAGGAGCAAGCTTTGCTTATGGAAACTGACTTCAAAGAGAAACTAAGAAAAGTTAGTGATGCATTATACAAGGCAAATGCTGAATTGTGCGAGAAGCGTGAGAAGGCAGCATCTCTATTGAGGAGGGTTGAGTCATTTAATATTACTGAAGAGCAGCTGCATCTGGTGGAGAAAGAACTGGAAAGGTACAAAGACATGTTCGAGGAATCATCTAGGTGTCAAATTCACGAACAGGAGCAAGCTTTGCTTATGGAAACTGACTTCAAAGAGAAACTAAGAAAAGTTAGTGATGCATTACACAAGGCAAATGCTGAATTGTGTGAGGAGCGTGAGAAGGCAGCATCTCTGTTGAGGAGGGTCGAGTCGTTTAATCTTACTGAGGAGCAGCTCCAACTGATGGAGAAGGAACTGGAGAGGTACAAGCAAATGCTTGAGGAGTCATCCAAATCCCACCTTTGCTCAGAAAAGCAAGCTTTGCAGAAGGAAAATGACTTACAAAATAAGCTTCAAGAAGTTTCTGATGCTTTAGACAGGGTGAACTCTGAACTGACAGCCAAAATTTGTGAGGGACATGCAGCTGAATTTGAATTATGGATATGGGAATCAATAGCTCAACGCTTAAAATATGACCTGGAAGAAAATCAGGCATTGCGTAAAGAATTAGAAGCTTCTCTTCTTTCACAAGTAGAGATTTGGGAAATTACCAAGAAGGAGAAGGATTGCCTTGCCAACATGTTAGAAGTGAAGAATAGCAGAATATACAATCTCCAGCAACAGATTGAATTATATGAGCAAGAGCTGAATGCCAGATCTGCTAGAATGGAGACAGTGGTGTCCTTTGAATCAGAGAAAGAAAGTTTTCTCAAAAGGATGAGAGAAAAGGACAAGAGTTTGGCGGATCTGCAAAAAGAAATTGATTGGCTGGAGCAAGAATCATTGAGAAGAGAACTTGAAGTTGCTGTTCTGGCCCAGATTGGAGCTGAAAGGACATTTGAGCACGAAAAGGACAACCTTACCCAGCTTGTGCAAGAGAAAGATCATAGAATTGAAGAATTATTACGGTTTGCAAGTTCATTGGAACAAAATCTTAATTGTTCACTTGTCACCCTTTCTTCAGAGCTTGCTGAGAAGCAGGCTGATATCAGTCATGTCCATGAGGCCTGGGAAAAGATCGCCGCTGCTGAGATTCTTGACCAGCTTGAAATTGAAGAGAAGAAGTTGATGATTGAGGAGTTGGAGGATGAAATCCACTCAATACAGCAGAAACTAGATGCTCAAGAAATTTCATTAGCTTCTTCACAACAGCAAGCTTTGGAAATTGAAGCTGGACTTGAAGCAAAACATGCAGAAATGAAGAAGTTGATGAATCAACAGGAGTCAAAGCTGAGAACTTCACAAGCTCTGATTGATGAGCTCAAGAAAGAGAGAAATGATTTGGTTGAAGATGTCATGAATTTGTCAATGGAAAAGAAAAATTTGCTGGGTTTTATTGTGGGACTTGGGGACAGGATCAGCGAGTTCTCTAATGTAGATGTGCAACTGCTGGGAACCTTGGAAAGGGTTGTGCAGTCTATTGATGAAAAAGGATCAGGTTTGGCTTTTAAAGGCAATACTGAGCTTGTCAAGTCGGTGAAAGAGATTGTGAACACTCAACAATCTCCCACAACAAAGAGATTTCAGGCTGTTCTGGAAGAGAGATTGCCATTCCGAGAAATAAACTAGAAAACTGGTGAGGTAGCCTAGCCTATCTGCTTATAATATAACTTTGTTAGCCTCCCTTAATTCTGTTTTTTTTACTCCATGCAATTTTTGCGCGTGCTTCTGTGGTCTTATCTGTACATGATGCAAGCTTAGATAAAACATTTCTGTTATTATGAGAATTTGCCACAAATTCAGATTGATGTGTTATTTTTTATAATCTACAATTCTGATAAGGTGTGTTCCGTAAAGTTGTAAGTTTTATGAACTTTTGTTTCCATCTAATATAAATTTTTATTATCTCTTTTGCATTCTGGTGAACTTTTTCCAGTTCTGTTGACGCAGATTTGCAGTTTTTGTATTGTTTCCAATTTTGTTATTATAGTTCCATTATTCATTTAGAATAATCTTGTATGAAGAAAAGCAGGTTATCACATTAGATAATCTCCTTGTATAACTGTAATATATTGAAATAAATAATATATTCTTACTAATTATTAATTGCTGTTCAGTTTTTAATAAATGAATATTTGTCAACATTAAGGATTTTGAACTTTATCATACTTCAGTTCCTCCATTTTATCAGGTATGTCCATTTTGTGATTTGGATTAAGAACTATCTAACGAGTTAGGTCATTTTGGATTATCAGATAATCCACTTGTTCTATCATTTCATATTATTAGATCGGATTTTTTTAAAATTCGAATAAAAGTTATTAGGTCAGATCATTTTCTTACATATCTATGAAATATTGAAATAATTAATTATTCTTAAATATATATTTATACTTCTCAATTTATAAATTGCTTTTTCTAGAATAATTAATCAATAGAGTTATCTTTGTTTATATTAAGCTGCCTTACTTATACGTTAAACGTTATTTATCAGTACCGATTATGTTCAGATTCCGTTAAGTTTAAACTTAATGCACGAAATCTGATACTTTTCTGTTTTCTTTTTCTTTTTTTTTTTTTTTTGATAGAATAATATTTTTCTTGCTCTGTTTTAAGAAACTATTGATAATAAAAAAGATATGGTAAGGTTCTGTACAAAGCTGTCAAACTATCTATTCAGTGGTATGCCAGCTTAGATTTAGAAGGAGGTCCCAGGTCAAAATCTCTTCATTACCTTTCTCCAATTCCTTTATTTAAAAATAAAAAAAAGCTTCTGTACACATGCATGTTATTTCTCACTTATGAAGTCTGAACACGAACTACTTCAATCTCGCAAAAACTTTGTTGCATGTTGAAATTACCCTCCAACAATGTAATATTAAAAAGAACTCTCACAAGATGGAGGGGTTTGAAACATGTATCAAGCATTGTAAACTTGATAAGAACTTAAGCTTCAGTTGGCAATCAGTTTCATTTTGAGCTGGTAATTGATATGAAAGGTTGAACCATCTAAAAAATTACACTACATTAGGCCATCAACAATTCAACACAGAATTACATTTTCGTTTTGGTAAAGGTCTAAGGACTAAGTTACAAAAGTAAGCAATCTATTAATTTTCTTGTGCAGCAATGAGCTCAGTGCAGCTAGAAGACTGAGACAAACTAATGTGTATATTTATGATAGATGACTAATTTGATAGCATGAGCATCAATGAATAAGGTGGAACACTTACAGCATCTTGTTTGCTTCGGAAGTTGTAAATAACAATGCAACAATATCGCCTTCAAGAATCAGCTTGATCTAAAAAACTAGAACAAGATGTCTCCATGACAGATAAAAGATCAATCCATTTTGCTTCAGCTAGATGAGCCAGAATTTTGAGAAAATTTGGATAATCCTTGCCTCAAAGCTCCAAGGTTTACCCCATCATCAACCAAGATACTAGTTACACCCAGTTTAGATGTCTGGAAACAAAAAATATTAGAATTAAACTCATTCATCCAGCAAGAGAAAAAGAATGGTGAAAGTCCCTAATTGAATGAGATTCCTCAACCTAAATTATTCATAATTGCTATAGTTTAAAAACAAGGACAGCAATGAGAAAAAAGAATGTGAAGGCGGAGAAAGTTACAGGTCCGATGTTCCTATCCTCATCATCAAAGAAAAGCATGGAGCTAAAAGGCAATCCAGTCTTCCTATGAATCCTCTGAAAATGCTCAGTTTTGTGAGTCCAGCTGGAAAAAATTTCCTGCACGATAAGCCAAATTTAACATTTAAATTGCTTATCAGGTACAAACGATTCATGAATATTCAAGGCCAAACTCCGCAGTAGTGGCAAAGTGAGGGCCCTGAGGACAGGGAGCCCCCAAAAGGATGCAAGGGGGTTCATAAATGTCATTAATATGATTACATACATGCTTTGGATGAGAACACAAACTACTAAGCAAGAAGAATAGTTCATTTGAATACTCATGTCAAACTCATCAAACCACCTATTGCTGTCTCATTAAACTATCCCATTCATTGCTGGAAGGCACACATCAGTATACCGCAAGCAAAAGAAAGTAGAAATTTGAATCCTAGTTCAGCTTCTAAAGAATAAAATTCAGATTTGTAACAAAAGAAAAGTACAAAACTTTGAACAAAATATTTTAATCTTTGATAAACCATTTGAAAAATTAAAACATTCAGGATGTTTTCAGATAAATTCTTGTGCAAGTTACTAAATCTTCAAATAAATCTTTACATACAAAACCCTAACAAATAAAACTATTAGGAAAAATAACAGACCTGGGCCACAAACATGTCATTGATTCCCAATTTAGCAAGAAATGCTTTGGCAATCTGAGAGGTGGGCGATCTAGAAGCAATAGCCATCCCAATGCCCTTCTCTTTTAGCGCCAGTAATATGGCTTTAGCTTGTGGATACAGATATGGCGTATCATCTTCATAATAGCATTCACTGATCAAATTAAACAACATTAGCAGTAATTAATTTGATTAATTTAAAACCCAAACAAGATTATAAAAGCAATCAGCCATTAAAACACGAACCAGTAAAAAGGCCATAAAGTGTAATCAAGATCAAAAACGACCAAGCGAGGAAGATCGTCGTATTGCCCGAGGATTTGCAATGCTTCCGTTTTCACCTTCTCCATTTCTTCTTCCATCTCTCAATGCGACAGCTGGAACATGGAGAATTTTCCGTTCGTTTTTCCAAAGGGAATAAAACGGCAGACTCTTCTGCGTTTTAAGGGCTGCCAAAGAAAAAAATAATAAACACGGCGTGAAATTTCTGACGTGGAAAACCACGTGGCGGAATCAGAGCCGCCAAATGGATTTTGACCAGAACGCACCGTATTAAGGCGGACGAACAGAAAACAGGAACAGAAAAGCTTTCAAACCAGAGATTCTCCGCTTCGTCTTTGTCAAAGCCTGCCTCCCTAACGCTCGGGTAGTTTATTTATTTATTTTTTGCTATTATCAATTCTTCATGCGAACAATTTCGGATTGCTTATACTGCTTTCTTCTATCTAACGGCGTACGGATTTTATGTTTTCGTCGCGGTTGCCTTTTTTTTTTTTTTAAATTTAGTCCATTTCTCTTGCTGATATTGATTTTGGATAGACGTAGTTATGCTTCTTTTTCATTAATTTTGCTATTGGATGCTTAGGATTTGTTCCAGTGATGATATTACTTGACGAATTCATGGAGTCTGTCTCTTTTTCTTTCCTTTGCTAATTTTTCAGATAAAATTTTTTTTAACATATGTTCCGGGGGTGCTATTTACGTCATGTGTACTACCTTGTTTATTGATTGTCTTATAAATGATCCTAATTGTAAGGAGTAAGGATGTCAGATATCACTTTATTTGCGAGTGTGATTTAGCCTTTGAGTTGAATTCTCTATAAATTGCATTTTTAGATATTTTCTTAATTTGCAAGAGACGTGCTGCTGCTATTACCATATTGTCTATTCACGAATGGCATGGTTAAATATCAAATTTTGTGGAAATAACATCAATGCCACCGTAGAGAAGGAAATACAGTCGGCTCCCTTTATTGCACAAATTTGTTCATAAAGAATCAAGTATTAAGAGTAGTTGGCATGTTCAATTTGATATTCTTGATCTTCTTTAGCAGGTCTCAGAAGTCTAAAAATAGTCAAAATCTGGTTGTTTTGCAGATATATGGCAATTTTAGAGATTATGCGTTTTTAAATAGTGTTATAATCTTACGCGAACATTGGCAACTTCTGGCATCAGCATTTCAATTAGAAATGGCTCTTGCTGGTTCCTTGCAATTGTCCTATGACTTGGGGCTTTGCAGGAGCCAGGGTTACAAGAAGCAATACAAGGTAAAATTTTCCATATCCTTTTTTTTAATTTATTTGTTGAGAGAAATTTCATTCATCTTCTTATTTATTGTATCCAACTACCTTTGTTTTCAGATTATATCGAGCAGAAGCAAGACGCCCTTTTTGAGCACCACACTTTCATCATGTGCTTTGGTAATTTCTGTACTAGAGTTATTATTTTCTCTCAAGGCAACATTCTGGTAGTATGACATGGCAGAGTGATAGAGAATAAAATACACGAAACAATAATTCAACCAAGCAAAGAATCAAATAGGAAATGTAATGAAAGAAAGTAACAATTTTATTGATAGAAAAGCTGGTAATATAGGGTTAAAACCTCTCAGGAAGACAACTTCCCTCTCCAAAATGGAGCCCTGCTCTCAAAGCAGAAATTACAATCAAATTCCCGAATGGATCCCCCTTCCCCAAAAGCAAAACTAAAATAGCAAAATGAAAAACAAAACCGTTACAGCTCACATGTGCTCCAGCTAAGACTAGGCTTACTTTTCTTAACAGAATGCTAAAGCTCAAATGTGTTGATTATCCTCAATGCCCCTGCTCTTGTGCTGCTTCTTTCTATAATAAACTTGAAGTCTTCTTGGCCCACTGCACTCCCGGTCCAGCTCATCTTGTATATCAATATCTCCATCATTGTCACTCTCTTGAAATAAAGTCTTGTTTTCAAGACTTAGTGGGGAGTATTCACTTCTCATGACAAATTCGTCTTCCCGTGTTGCTTTGAGCTGATCTGGCCCAAAGTAGTGGAGTTGGTCAGCAAATTCGATATGAAATTCATGGTACCAATCACGTGTCTGGTAAAATCCAGATTTCAAGTCCATCTTGTCAAGCATTGTTCCAAGTTTTTCATGAAAAAAAATTCCTCGTAATTGGCTCTTGAACTCGGAAAACTTCTTTTGAGTGTCCATCTCATAGATAAATTTTACATTTTCATAGCGAGCTCTGAGGAGAGCTTCGTTTCCTTTCCTCACAACCATCTCGTTGACTGCTCCATTTGCCACAGCATTGCAGTATGGAAGAAGCTTCCCATCATCATCTTTTACTGCAAAATACTTTTGGTGCTTCTGCATAACCATTGTTAGAAGATCTTCTAGAAGCTCTAAGAAGGACTCTTTAAACTTCCCAAGGATAGGAACAGGCGCCTCAACTAGATTTACAACCGCATGGAGTATGCCTTCCGGAGTATGGATGTGTCCATTGACACTTTTTGCTAATGCTTTAGAGTGCTCCAGTATGCTTGCCTTTCAGTCGTCATTATCAACACAAATTCCAACAGTCCTCATTATACTTGCATAAGATGCTACGGTTATCAGCTCAACAGTAGCTGAAGGAGTATTAGGGAAGCCATAAGATATGTTACCACTTAAAACTCCAGCAAATGTAAATGCAACAACTATATCCCCATGCAAGGACATAATCCAACCAATTGGCCTACTGAACATGACCTGATAATTCCTACGTATGGACTTTGGAAAAGTTATTTTACTGATGGTAGCTGGCATCTCTTCAGTCCCCATTTCAAGAACAAAATAAACTTGAATTGTCATGCACCTTCTTAATTTCTACCTCCAAAATCTCCTTAGCACATCGAAGATGAACGATTTTAGAAACAGTATCGAGTGGATAGCGAAGAGACTCCTTTGTCTTTAACCAAAATTGGGCACGCTTATAGCTCTGTCCCAACCTTCTTCCTTTCACCAACTCCTTCAACGAGATATGGCGAGATCCCCTGGTGTGAGTTTGCTGCTGGTGGTGGTTTCTGATAAATGGTTGAAACGCACGATTTGGAGTCATTTCTTGTGGGTTAGTTAGGCCAAAACTTAAGCTTTTTTCTTCTTGGGTCGGCTGGATCCATTATGAGGGGCCGGATACCATCACCAAGGTCTTCTTCACCTCTGCTCATGGATCCAAATGAAACTTCAATTGCGTTGCATTCACTCTCCTCCCTATCTTCTTACTCTAGTTCTGCAGCCATCGTCCTTTCCCTTGTCTGTTGCCCTGTATCCACAAAGAGCTTGTTCTCTAAGATGAGATCTAATAGTTGCTGCGCTCTGGTGGGAGGAAGCACTCTAGTGGGTGGAAGAAGGCTGCTATGCTTTTGAGGGCCTTCAACTTGGGTCATTGGGCCAGAGCCCACAACTCTAGATTGCGGTTCGGGTTGACCCGTATCTTTGGGAATAGAAGATCGATCTGGCGAGGAAGCCTGAGATAGCTCATATCTGCTCCAAACGCCACCACCCCTCTCGACGATTCAGCCGACGTTTGAACTATTCCCAAGCCATATGCGGGTTATCTTGGAGTGCCTGCGAAAACCATGATATAGCAGCTCCTGTCACACGGATCGGAGCAATCGCGTGTTTTAACTTTTTCGGCGTCTGATACATGCTGAAGTATAGCGCCGCCTTTGTGACCCAACTTCGTGGCTCGTCTTCTATGAATTCCGGCACCTGCACCTTGGGTAAAGACATTAATCCCACCCCAAAAAGGTTAGTTTGAACACAAGAATCGAGTTGGGGGGAATTTGGTTGGCTGAATTTGGTATTGGACTGGTAGAAAGTTCTTTCCCGAGATTCGACGTTTGAGTCGAGTTCATCATTGGAACGTTCTTCTGAATTAGCGGTTCTGGGCTGTTTTTCGATTTGTGTTTGGGGCTGGAGAGTATCATTGCTAAGCTCGGTTTTGTTGTTAGTTTGCTGATCTTCTTCTTCATCTTCTACGAGTTGTTTTTCTTTGTGCTTGGTTATTTTGGCTTCTAGAGATTGAAACTTCCCTTCTACAAATTTCTGGAGGTTAGCGAGGGTTCGTTGGATTGCCTCTATGGCTTCATCATGAGCATCGACTCTGACCTGTAGATCGGTCATGGTCTGCAAGCGTGTTTTGTGTAGTGCATTCATTCTGTTTGTTTTGGGTGAGAAGAGTGATGAAGGTTTCCAACAGATGGCGCCAATTGATAGAGAATAAAATTCACGAAACAATAATTCAACCAAGCAAAGAATCAAATAGGAAATGTAACGAAAGAAAGTAACAATTTTATTGATAGAAAAGCTGGTAATACAGGGTTAAAACCTCTTAGAAAGACAACTTCCCTCTCCAAAATGGAGCCCTGCTCTCAAAGCAGAAATTACAATCAAATTCCCGAAT
Source organism: Excoecaria agallocha (assembly GCA_037975025.1). NCBI lineage: Eukaryota > Viridiplantae > Streptophyta > Magnoliopsida > Malpighiales > Euphorbiaceae > Excoecaria > Excoecaria agallocha. The sequence continues at coordinate 118,289,402 of CM075807.1, read as the reverse complement.
GGATCCCCCCTTCCCCAAAAGCAAAACTAAAATCGCAAAATGAAAAACAAAACCGTTACAGCTCACATGTGCTCCAGCTAAGACTAAGCTTACTTTTCTTAACAGAATGCTAAAGCTCAAATGTGCTGATTATCCTCAATGCCCCTGCTCTTGTGCTGCTTCTTTCTATAATAAACTTGAAGCCTTCTTGGCCCACTGCACTCCCAGTTCAGCTCATCTTGTATATCAATATCTCCATCACAGAGCATGTGATTTTTAGTACTGGATAAAGTGTTTTACCCGAAAAGTATGCAATCAAGCACATACTTGCATGTGCAGTTACAGAATGGAAATATATTTCTATTGGATCAGGTTGTTTTGATGTTCAATTTCTAAGTTATGGGCAAATTTTAAATCTTCCAGCAAAAGATTTGATTTTAATCCATTTACTTTTTTTTCAGACCATTCTCCTATATTTTACTCCCTCCATCCTAGGTTAAGTGTCACCTTTTTTTTTTTTTTTCACACATTGGATTTTCTCAATTTCATCAAAAAGTACTTTAAAACGACTATAATACCTTCTCTTATATTTAATGAAAATAAATATAGTGGAGAAAAACGTGTAGAAAAAGAGAAAGGTTAATGAAGATATGAACATAGTGTTGATACCTACAAGATGGAGAATTTGAAATATATATAATAAATGTTGTCTTAATTTTATAAAGTGATTTATAGGTGGGACACATTTTTTCTAAAAATAGTGACACTTGACCTGAAACCGAGGGAGTATTTTTTAAATTAGTTAGAAATTTATTCTTGACTTGGTAAATTTACTTTGTTGATGCATGGGGTTCCCTTGAATAGTTTCATTTTGGTTATATATGTTCCATATTCATTCTGCTATCTGAGAACTTCATGTTAGATGCTTTAAGGGCTAAGCTCAGCGGTTGTTGTTATCTTGTAAGTGGATGTTAAATTTCCCTTGTAAGACAGGCTATAATGTGATGAAAGTTTTTGCTAATCACATATAGGTTCTTTACAAAGCTTGATTTATCTTATGGATCGTATAGGCCTTTTTCTCCTCTAGTTTAAGCTTTTGTCTTGGAGATATCATTTTTTGTCAAACATTGCTTGTGCTACTTCCATATATGTCAATCTAAACCTACTTAGGGAGTAAGATACATATAATCATACCCACTATATGGGTGTTTTAATTTAGTAGATATTAAATTTATGACCGTCTTACAGGTTTTTAGTTATAAGGTGGTTCGGTTGTGATCTTGCATGTAACTGGAATATGTGGTACTACTTATAACAATCAACATTCAAACCACCAACAAACTGGATTCCTCTCAAGACTCAAGTATCAAGAACTCCAAGAAAGATGACAAACCAATGTTGTGAAAAGTAGACTAACAAACTCATTACATAGATCTGGATATAAGAAAATGAAGAGTGAAAAATCAACAAAACAAGGTTAACATTCCCAATTAATTGGAAAAGAAAAGAAAAATGAACTGATGCGCAAACTGCTGCTTAAAAAGGACTTGTGAGATCCACAAAATAGCCAAAAAAAGGGAGATTGCGGAGACAAAGATGAGGGAGGTTGATAAAAAAGATTGCCTTGCCAAAATAATTACGACAAGTTAGAGCTGTCTTTATATATATGTGTGTGTATATATACATATTATGGCATAAAATGTTTGGCTTCTAATTGCTAAATCCATTGATAGTTAAAATTATTGATGAAACTTCATTTCTTAAAAACAAGGTGATAATCTCTTTTCTTATTGCAATTTCAGCAAGGGAACTCTTGGAATGTTCGTTTCCCAGGCAATTTATACAGTCCCATATCCCCTTTATTATATAGACGTAATGCTTTTAGATGCCATTCTTTTTTAGTTCCAGGCCAAGACCTTCCTGGAATAAAGACCGCTTCTTTGGTACTGGCAAGGTAACATTTCTTTCTTTCAGTTAGCTTACCCAACATAGTTATAGGTCTTGGTGAATAACAGCAAGCATGTGGACTCTCCTCCATCTTGAAATATCAAACACATTATTGCATGAAAGTTATGGTATGTGGAACATAGTCCAACTGCTCAGTCCTCGGGTCATCAGTTGTTACACACACACACACACACACACACACATACACACATATATATACATGTATATGTATACACACACACACACACATATGTATATACATGTATATATTTATATTTGTATATGTATATATGTATATATCTCTATCATACACACACACATACATACATACATACATACATACATACATACATACATTCATATAGAATTTATTCAGCTGGCGTTTCTCCAAATGTTAATGCTTTTTCTAGAAGTCTATTGAATTTTGTTCACCATTACTTTGATTGCCTTAACATTATAAGAATATGGATATATTTCATTCAAGGACATTCCGTTACATGCAGTAAACATTTAATACATGATATGTTGCAGGTCCTACAAAGCTTTACAAAGCAGTCCTGTAATGTTGAAGTTGGCTCCAGCTGTTGGTGTAATCATATTTACGATATGGGGTCTGGGGCCTCTTATGCGTCATAGCAGAAATCTACTTCTACATGTATGGGGAATTCCTTTCTTTTGAATTACTTTCATTGAAATGAATCTGGAAATTACAAGACAGTTCCTAGGAAGAAAACTTCCCTCTCCAAAAGGAGCCCTGCAAAAGCAGTTACACAAGGAAATCCTGATCGTCTCTCCCCCCCTTCCTTTCCAACTAATATAATGAAAAAAATAGCAAAAACCAAAAGAAGAAACCGTTCTTGCGCTCAATTACATTCTCTGTTTTCCCACTCCTACCCTTAACTGAATTATTCTAAGTGGGCCCCTGCTGTGTTTCTGCTTCTTAATTCCCAGCTGAAACCGGCCTTTTCTTCTTGCAAACATACACTTGTAGCTTCTTAGGCCCAATGGAGTCCAGCCCTGTTGGATTAGCAACTTCTTCATCAATGCCACCCTCTTGAATAACAGTCTTGTCTTCAAGACTAATTTGGGGATATTCACTTCTCATAACAAATTCATCCTCCCAGGTTGCATCATC